>JAYGGG010000618.1:0-111671 GCA_036346245.1 Bonia amplexicaulis | reverse complement strand
GCTGTTTTTCTGAGCGGAGTAGGGTTTGAGCGGTTCGGGTTTAGCGACGCTTATAATTATTTTGTCAGGTTTGTATGCTGTGTCTTGGTGCTGAGAGATGTCTTTTGGACAGGTGGTCTTGTCCCTGATCGTTCTTGATTGTTTTGCTTCGCTTCGTCGGTTTGAGGCAAGTAAACGTAGCGGTGGTTGCTACCGTTTAACCTGTTATTCTTATTACATTCAGTTTACATTATTATCGTAATTTGATACAATTGCCATGATTGCATGATATTTTAATTGTGTAATTCTTGCTTAATGCTATAATGTTGATCATGAAATTAGCATGTGGTGGATGTGGATATGTTGTGAGCATGATAATGCTCCTTGCGGATGAATTAATGTGATTAATGAACTATCACATCATTCATATCACCATGTCATATCATGTCCTTTGTATGTGGATGTCGCCGCTTATAGCCGCGACCGTACCGGTACAGTGTCGTATATTGCCGTACGACGCACCTCTTCGCCTGAGGAAGCATTCGTATATTGTCGAAATACGATGCATTGCACTTCCCGCCGGCAAGAGTAATGTGGAGCATAGCATGAGCATTCATATGCATTGCATTGTGGAATGATCATTTGCATACATATGCAATCTAATATGGTGAAGTTATTTTGTGGAATGTACAACTTTATAGTTGTAATGTGGAATTGGTTCTTGTGAGCTATTGACTAATGAAGGTTGTGGTTGTGATCTTGAAATGTGGTTCGCCTCTTGTGTGATTGTGATGGTGGCCTAAACTCCTTTCTCTTACTTTACTTGTTTATAGTAATTGTGGATATGAGAAGTAATATAGTATTGAAGTAAGACATACATATGTTTTATTGCCTTTGGTAGTGGTAGTGGTTGAGGATTTAAAGTAGTCAATCATGATTTAATTGTTAATGTTTTACCGTCATTGATAGTGAATTGAGGTCGAGAATATATACGTTGTTAATTGTGTAAGATTAAATGTTGTTGATTAATCTATTGTGGTTTGTGGAGGAATAAATGTTCCTTTTGCATTTAATACGGGATAAAATGATTGCATTCATATGCTAGTAAAATCTGAAATTTTAGAGGTATCATTAATGAAAGTTTATGGTGATTTAATATATATGTACATAAATTGTAATTGTGGATGTATGGAATTATAATGATGATGTTTAAATTGCTTGTAGTTTGAATAACTTGTTAAACAGCTTGTTTGCTGAGATTTTTATCTCACTCTTGCTTCCCTCCCTACTGTGTGGACTTTGCATGCATTGGGAAGGGTAGAGCGGCACCAAGACCGATGCACTTGGTCTTTAATCCTAATGTTGGAATAAAGTAGAAGAATTTTAGTTCTTTGCTTAGTTATCTTATTGTTGAATTGTTTCACCTTATTAATGTTATTTCAGAACCGTTCATTTGGTTATTACATTTAAGTTGATCATGAATATTAAATTGTTCTTATTATTCTGTTATTTTTTCTAGTTGTTTATGCTTCCGCTTGTATTATCTAGATTATTTAATTGATGCCAGTTTATGTTATCTTGTAAATTGGCTAAGTTGTAGAGTAGTTTTAGTAGCGTCCCAGGGCATTGTGGGTCCTGGGGTGTTACAGTTGGTATCAGAGCGGGCTTTAGGTCCGTGGTAATTAAATTATTAAATTGACACACTGGTGCACAGTAGGATGGGATGGGTAAGCATTGCATTTATGCTTTTGACATGTTGTATTGATGATTTACATTATGATATAATCTTGTATGGTTATGATTTGCTCCTATGACTGTTATGAGTAAGGATAGTCAATGATAAGATGTAGATGTTGTTTGTGCTGCCTTGGCTTTGCCAGATTATATCATTGTTTGCGTAATGGGATAGCAATGTAGTTACCTCAGGTAACTTAAATGCAAATGTTGTGAGTGAATTTCTTAGAAAAGTTGTTATCTTCCTTAAGTTGATTCTGGCCGACTCTTGGCCTATTGCAGTTAATGAATTTCTTTGAGTCTGTGGTTCTTGCGCTTGAGGGTATGCAATTGGTCTCACTGTTCCTTGAAGCGACTATTGTTTCTTCGGGACTAATGACATATTTTGCTACCGTGCTTATTGTTGATTTGCAAGGTTGGTCCCTTCGTGGGAGTTTTGTCTTGTTGTGAATCATGACTTATTGGTTCGCTTGGTATTTTCTTTTATAAATGCAAGTTTTGAGTTGCAAAACTCATTAAAATGTGAAAGTCTTGGATCTATGTTTTCTTTTAGATTATTTCGAGTGTTGAAGTTTATTTTTCATCTCTTTTCCAAAAGAGAGTGTTAAACCTTTTATAGTGTTTTGCTATGCTTAAGTGGAAGGTGGTAATCATATAAATTAATTTATAAGGTATGAATTATCATGTTGAGATGTTAGTGTGGTGCATAATTAATTTTAATTAGCATCCTTGGAGGTGTAGTTTAATAATTTGTTATTGCCTTGTAATAGTTTCTTGAAGAACTATGATTAAGAATTTGTCTATTTATGATTAGAACTCATGGAGTTATTGAGGAGTGCAAAAGAATTGCAATGATTATTATGATTGTTTAAATTTCTATCATGTTGGGTGAATTGAAGTACTATTGTCTTTAGTAATTAATCTGACCATTTAGAATGATTAAGTAAGGAGGACCTTTAATCTGTCATTTATTTAGATACTTCATGAGCATGTTCAATTGCTAGATTTATCTATCTTTCACCATGCTAAATTGTTGAAATATGTATAAAGAAATAGATGAAGGTTGATGTATTAACTTGTAGAATCTTGTCTTACAAATATGGTATTATTGAAGATTAAAGTTATTTCGTTCTAATTTCTGAACGTAAGGAGAAATATTGAATCTAAGTTCATGATTGTTTTATGATTGCAAATAGAGTTAGATCATGAATGTTGTTATGATAAAATAATAATCAACTATTGCTAGTAATGACTAGAGTACAATCAATTTGTGCTAAATTAGAGTTGAGCATCAATAAGAATTGAATATATGAAATTTAATGAGAGATTTATACTAGCATGTTTTGTGAGATTGCCATGTTCTAGCATCATCTTGTTTAAGAGCTTTGTTTTAATATGGTGGCTTATGCACTAGGATTTCCTAGATTAAATAGTCGCAATCTTTTTTTAGATAATAGAAACATGATGAATTGAATTCTTGTGTTTCTTTTGGAATAGTTTATGAAGGGATTTGAGGATATGATGATGCTTGTTAAGAATGTATTATTCTGATGTTAGCATGATGGTCAGTAGGTGGTTGTGATGATAATGTTGAATGTTCTATAAATAAAAGAATTTGATAACTTCCATGATACTATTTAAATCAAAAGTTTTGATATTTGCGCGCGATCTTTTGATCTCATGACATATGTGGTAGCTGAAATTGTTTTAAGCAAAGTGTCACGTTGAGAGCTTTTATTAGTTCTTAAAGGGTTAATGTGTTGCGTCTTCAATTCTCTTGGTTGGAATTGTTGAGGTGATACCGTAATCAAAGAAAGTTGTTCTCTTTGTTAAAAGAAAAGTTTGGTAAAAGTATTGGAGGTTGAAGTCAAGTTGTGTATTTCTTTTGAGGTGTGTTTGACTTCTTATTCTCGCCGCATAAGAGTTACTTGAGCTCAAATGGCAATATATTCGCCGCATAAGAGCTTCGTGAGCTCGAATGGCAAAATTGTATTCTTACTTGTTGAGATTTGGTTTTTCTTCTTGAGGAGGCATGTGCCTTCACTGTGATCTTATCTTTGCTATCCAAGATTTATTGCTTTTTCTTTTGGTCTTGTGTTTATTGCAGATGGTAACATCTTCCTTTGTGCTGAATTTACTTCTTTTGCCTCTCAAAAGGGGTATTGGGTTGCAAAGTCTTTAAGAGGTGTTTGGCATCTAGTTGGTGTGTTGGGCGATGATTTGGAAATCCTTGGTTCAAGGAAGTTAATTTTTCCAAAGGGAATGGATTGGAAAATTAAAAATATGTCGAGCAGTAATATGGTCACTTGATTCGTGTTTAAACTGTGTGTTTATGTCAGAGGTCATCTGCAAATTGAGTTGTTATATGTTATGGTGTATTCTTTTCCAGATAGGAAAAGAAAATGATTGTTTTGGTCTGTCGAGTGATTTCCACTCTTGGCTTGTGCGGTGGGGATTCTCCAAATGTCTATTTGGAGAGTGTGAATGATTTTGTTGTGAATCCTTTGATTTGGACCGTGGTCCTTTGAAGGAGAGCTGGTTGCTAGTATGTTGCTTGAGAATGCTTTATTCTTCTTGTGGTTGTGTTACGCTTTGTATGCTTATTGTTTGCGCTCGAGTAATGTTATGAGTGGAATCTGTGGTCGAATACTTTAAAAAGGGGTACAATGTATTATCCCGATTATAATAAATAGAGGAAAATATTTTAATAAGAAGGATGGTGTTAATTAGTGGCTTGATAATTTTGCGAGAAAGACAGGATCTGTTGGTCGCTCAGAGCCGACAAAAGAATTGCGGGCGCTCGGCGTTGACCGGCACGTGTCGTGGACTCGCCGAGTTGGACATGAGGAAGAGAGCCACCAGCCAGTGGAGGCCCTCTTGATGGATCGATCGAGCAGGAGGTGACGTGGAGCCGGAAGTTCAAATGTAGAAAAATGACCCGAGATCTTCGAGGCGGGTGAGAACCCGTAGTTGTTGTTCCCTCGTGATGTTCTATCCTTGGGATGCTCTATTCTTTGGTTGTTCTTTCCTTGGTTGTTCTTTCCTTGATTGTTCTTTTTTTCTCGTGGGTTGAGGAGCGAGATTCGAGGATGAATCCTTTTTAGGTGGGGAGAATGTAATATCCCGAACGTCGATACGGTGTAAGATTTTAAATCAATCGCGAATCGCGGTTTTTCTGATTAATCGCGGAATGGAAAAATAAAATGTGTAGAACATTATAAAATGAATAAAATATAATAAAATTATTTTTAATTTCAGATTAGGCTGCGAGGGAGTGGGTCGACCGCCCTTGGGCCAAGGCCCAGGGGTGCGCCCCACCCCCAACCGCACCCCCACCCTTTAACCCTAGGGCCCCTCTCCCACCCCTTTGCAGCCACCACCCCTGCCTCCACCCCCTGGGCGCAGCCCTCTCCCTGCATCACCCTCCCACAAGTTGCTGCCCTTGGAGAAGGAGAAGGAGAAGGAAAAGAAGGAGAAGGAGAAGAAGGAAGAAGAAGGAAGGAGAAGAAGAAGAGGAGGAAATTTTGGGAATTTCTTCAGATTGGTAATTTTCCTCATCCCAAACCCTTTGTTCTTAGGAATAATTAGGGTTCTTGGCACGAATTTTGACGGAGATTAGAGATTAATTGCCCGATTAGAGTTTAATCGGGGCTGATTTTAGATCTATTCAGCAGCGCGGCTTGCCTCGCGGTTTCGATCTTGAAACGAATTTTCCTGCGGGTCTTCCCAAAAGTAAAGTTGTAGGGGACTTCCATATGTATCTCCTGTATTTTTCAAATTTTTCTACTGTGGGATCTGGGAGATACGGAGTCGGCATTACCGCTGTCTGGCAGGCGGACGGATTGTTACAGTCCGACTGTAATACGGGTTTTAAAAATAGAAGATGAATTTTCTGGTTAGGTCCGTAATTCGAAAGTTGTAGATAATTCAGAGTTCTAGTTGATGTATAATTTCCAGAATTTTTAGGCCTCTGTGCTGTTGTGGGCACGCGTTTGAACACGGCTGCCCAATCTGCCAGAGCAGAGTTCTTCCTCTATTTTGGGCATTAATTTTCATCTAGTTGTAATCCGAATAAAAATATGAGTTCTACATGAAAATTGTAGGCTTTAAGTCATGAATCCATAGAAGTATCGTTTTCTGTATTTGGATCATTATTTTAAAGTTACAATTGTGAAGCAGCGCTGCTGCAGAAGGGTTCCTGCTGTTTTTCTGAGCGGGTAGGGTTTGAGCGGGTTCGGGTTTAGCGACGCTTATAATTATTTTTGTCAGGTTTGTATGCTGTGTCTTGGTGCTGAGAGATGTCTTTTGGACAGGTGGTCTTGTCCCTGATCGTTCTTGATTGTTTTGCTTCGCTTCGTCGGTTTGAGGCAAGTAAACGAAGCGGTGGTTGCTACCGCTTAACTGTTATTCTTATTACATTCAGTTTACATTATTATCGTAATTTGATACAATTGTCATGATTGCATGATATTTTAATTGTGTAATTCTTGCTTAATGTTATAATGTTGATCATGAAATTAGCATGTGGTGGATGTGGATATGTTGTGAGCATGATAATGCTCCTTGCGGATGAATTAATGTGACAATACCAAGGTAGCACATCACAACATCTACATCATATCATTGACTATTCTCACCATAATATCATAGGAGCAAATCATAATCATACAAGATTATCCATAAGCATACAAGATTATCTCATAATGTAAATCATCAATATAACATGTCAAAAGCATAAATGCAATGCTTGACCCATCCCATCCTCATCCGCACCAAAGGTGTCAATTTATTAGTTTAATTACCACGGACCTAAAGCCCGCTCGATACCAATCAGAACACCCACCAAACAATGGCCTGAAATGCTACCAAACTAACAACATAATAAAACTATGCTAAGGCATTCTATAAAATTTCTACAGAGCCTCCTTTGTTTATTGATAAAATGAAGTTCTAACAATATTATCAAAAGGTATGAATAACCGCAAGCAAAGTAATTTGGCTACTAAGCGTAAACATCTATAAAACTTAAGTAAAGCACGGAAGCAATATAAAGAAGTTCTAATCCATTATTACATCTTAATCAAGGTCATAATCAAATACCACTTGAACTAATCAACAAATAATAATTAGAGTTCTCTATCTTCTCCATGGTGAATATTTCGTGCAAGTGCAACAATACTAATCCTCTTTATTCCCATGCATGTCGACCTCGTGAAGGTACCTAAAATAAACAAACAACAACAACAAAACAACAAAGAAGAGTGAGTCCAATGACTCAAAGAGTATAATCAGAACAAATGCAAGCATGAACATTAACTCTCAAGTTAAACATATTACATATGAATTTCATGCTATGCATTATGATCAAAAGCTCCTCTTTCTCATCTCTTTCGCATTTTACCGTGACGCGGAGTGTGCATCCGTCAATGCACACCATGCCTGCACCTCGGTGCAGGGATCAATTGCCCACACCGCAAGTGTGGGGACCTCGATGCTTGATCACCGCATGATCAAGACTTCAACAATTCTCAATATGATGCATATATGAATGTATCAAAAGATAACGAGCATTCACCATACTACGATCAACCAATCTCATAAATGCCATAATGTAAACCGAACATAAATAGCATTCTCAATTCATCACTTACTTATACTCACAATTTAAACAATCATGATTCATCCATCATCCAAACAATTCAAGAAATCCATAGACATACAGATTTTCACATCATAAATATACTTGCCTCAACCGCGAGAAAATGAAGAACGCGTAGAAGACACAACCCCGGAATCCGCTCTCCTCCTGAATATTTAATTAATAATTACTAACATGACAGTAGCGGGTTTCTAGATATAAAATAACAGCAACCCCAATTAACCCAACAATTTATCTCAACTAAATCCCCAACTCCCCTCGACCAAATCTGCCCAACCACAGACAGCCGACTTCCAAAAATCATAACTTTCAGTACATAACTCCAAATTAAGCGTTCTTAGACTCTCTGGAAAGATAATTAAATTATATACAAAAACTTAGTTGGGGAGACTCTCTGATTCTGCCATTAACTAGCCGATCCAAACCCTTTTCTAAAGCATCAATATTCACGTCGGACTCTCTGGACAGCGCACTAAAACAGTCATAACTTTCACCCAAAAACTCGGAATCCGGACTTCTTTACCTCTATTGAAAGCTAAGAAACTTATCTACAACTTTCCCAATTTGAAGGACTCCTGAATCGCCACTATTTCCATCGTACAAACCGATCTACTAAACTCTGTCCAGAACTAATTTTACAACACATGACTGAAATGACCCCGTATATTGAAGAGCACAAGGACATGCTACACCAAGAGAATGCAGACTAGTCAGAGGTTGGATCACGAGACAACACAACCGTTAGTTCAACGAACGGTTGAAGGTGCGATTGACTTGGAGGTCATCAAGTGAAACACTACAATGGTTGGCGAAAGGGCTAAAATTTACAATTGTGACATGGCAAGGATACGACATTAACGGCTACACATTTTATACAACAAATCATGATAGAAAGAGCACAGTGCAGAACTCAGGTGTCTGTATAGATGCCTTTGATGCGCACGTCAGTACCACTGGCCCAAGCTCGTACTACGGGCTTGTAGAGGAGATTTGGGAGCTTGACTGTGTAATTTTCAAGATTCCTCTATTTCGGTGCCATTGGTTCCAACTCCTATGGGGTGTAAAGGTCAACAAGTACGGCATCACTACCGTGGACCTCGAATGTGTAGGATACGTAGACGAACCATTCGTACTCGTGAGGCTAGTTGTTCAAGTATTTTATGTAACCGACCTGACAAATAAGAAGCGCTATGTAGTTCTTTATGGAATAGAAGGATTGTCGGAGTTGAGAATGTTGTGGATGAGAAATATTACAATCAATTTGATAAGTTACCGCTATTCGAAGACAACATCAGGCTCGAGGAAGAACAAGGTGATGAAGCAAGCTATATGTGTGTCGATCATCGTGAAGGGCTTTATTTAAAAGGAAATAGCCAAGTATAACCAATGATCCCACACTGCGAGCACCTATTTGGAAATTGTTGCAATGTAATCATAATTAGAAAACTCGGCATGTAATTATGGAACTATATTACATTATAATTGTAATTGATTCAGTAACTACGAAATAGTTATATTTATGATTATGCTTGCATTTTTCATATTGCATGGCCAGCATGCATTTCTTGTGGCTAGATGAAGAATAGGGAACTATCACAGGCGATTTATCGGAACAAACCATCTGTGATAATACTATCACAGCAGTCTATGATATGTTGAATATCACAAACGGTTCCATAAAAGAACCGTCTGTGATAGTTTCCCTATAAATATACCCCAAGGATAAGTTCTGCTCGCAGATTCCTCACTCACACACTCCGTCTCCACCGCCCCTGCTAGGTTTTGCTAGATCTGATTACTCACTCGTGCACAACGCCGCCTCTCCCTCCCGTCGCCGCCTCTCCCTCCCGACACCGGCCGCCTCTCCTTCCCGACGCCGGCTGCCTCTCCCTCCCGACGCCGCCTCTCCCTCTCGACGTCGGTCGCCTCTCCCTCTCAACGCCGGCCGCCTTTTCTCCCTATGGTATAAAACCCAAATCCCATAGTGGGGTCAGATATTAGCTCGATGATGATACTGGTCTAATACTTCATGATATATAATACTTCATGATATATGCTTCACTTGCTAGCTATAATATCTAATATCAATAGTTGGCTAATTTGTTTTGTGATCTTTAGTACTTCATGATATATGCTTCACTTGTTAGCTGCAAGATCTAATACTAAAATTGGATATTCAAGCTTGAGCTCTAAATTGTTACTATTACTATCATTTGTCAATCTTGTGGTCTGTCTCAATAGTTGGCTAATTTATTTTATGATCTTCAGTAGTTGGCTAATTTGTTTTATGACCTTTAGTACTTCATGATATTGCTTCACTTGTTAGCAACAAGATCTATTTAGAATGACATGTTACTGTTCCAAAGGGACATTGTAGCAATAATATATGCCACATAGACCTTCAAAGGGTATGAAGCAAGTTACACACTCCAGTGTGTCAGGTTTAATGAATTTGAGACACTGGTGTGTGTAATTCGATTCATAGAACTTTGTTTTATGATCGTTAGTACTTCATGATATATACTTCACTTGTTATCTACAAGATCTATTTGGAATGGCATGTTACTATTCCAAAGAGATCTTGTAGTAATAATATATGCCACATAGACCTTCAAAGGGTATGAAGCAAGTTACACAGAGACACTGGTATGTGTAATTTGATTCATACAACTTTGTTTTATGATCTTTAGTACTTCATGATATATGCTTCACTTATTAGCAACAAGATCTATTTGGAATGGCATGTTACTGTTCCAAAGGAACCTTGTAGCAATAATATATGACACATAGACCTTTAAAGGGCATGAAGCAAGTTACACACTCCAGTGTGTCAAGTTCAATGAACTTGAGACACTAGTGTGTGTAATTTGATTCATAGAACTTTGTTGTATGATCTTTAGTACTTCATGATATATACTTCACTTGTTAGTTACAAGATCTATTTGGAATGGCATGTTACTATTCCAAAGGGACCTTGTAGCAATAATATATATCACATAGACCTTCAAAGGGTATGAAGCAAGTTACACACTCCAGTGTGTCAGGTTTAATGAACTTGAGACACTGGTGTGTGTAATTTGATTCATAGAACTTTGTTTTATGATCTTTAGTACTTCACGATATATACTTCACTTGTTAGCTACAAGATCTATTTGGAATGGCATGTTACTGTTCCAAAGGGACTTTGTAGCAATATTATATGCAACATAGACCTTCATAGGGCATGAAGCAAGTTACACACTCTGGTGTGTTTGGTTCAATGAACTTGAGACACTAGTGTGTGTAATTCGATTCATATAACTTAATTTGTTTACACTCATAGCTCACTGCATTTAATTTTTTCTTATAAGAGATGATGTCACACAGTCATCGTCGTTGTCGTTTGGGTCTCACGCTCTGAAGATCGGGATAACTAAGCATGGCCGACGAGTGTCGAAAAGGCCAGAGGGCCGAATGACCATCACGGTAGTCTCTCTAGATAGTGGCCCTGGGAAATAAGGAGCACTCAGGTCGCATGCGAGGCCTGCGGGTTTACGTATTTTGGTGGCACAGATTTCCAAATGACTCCGAGACATATAGGAGTAGGAAGAGATCCAAGGTCTATCGCAACGAACAAATAAAACAGGAGCTCGATGCACAACTTGAAGAACAGCTATCTGCCTCACTTCAAGAGAATACTGCCTCACTACGAGGAGAGATAGATTCATTGAGGGAAGAAGTAAGACAAGTCTACAACCAATCGCAACTCACCCCCGATAATGCGGTATCCAATCCACCTCAACGTCAGAGTAGCTACACGTCCATGCCAATTACTCAACATAGCGATGCCCATTTACCTATCGATGACATCCAGGTAATGTACCTCTTTAGAATGCTACATAGATAGATCTATCTAGTGGACGCCTTAGCTCATCGTGTATCGTTATGTAGGAACCCACGCCTTGCATACTCAGAGTCAGACTTGTTGGATCCATTCCCATTGACACCGGGGGGATGGTGTATCCATGGCTGTCAGGGACGCTGGTGCATAATGCCCAACTAGAGACCGGTTTCGTGAAGATTCAGGTGGATATGATTAATGATGTTTTTAGGACCGTCCCTCTTGAGAAGCCCCCAAACGAAGAGATTACGACATTAGGGGATGTCGTCCACATATTCATCCAGTGGCTCAAGACGGACATCGCCCTCGACTCGTCCGTGCCGCGATCTCCACATTCAGTGGCCTAAGAGGGACATTGCCCTGGACTTGTCATATCGGCTCCCGTGGCTCCACCTCCAGCTCCGTTTTTGGAGTCTGTTGCATTGGCTCCCATGGAGACGACACCGAAAATGTATCATAAGCGAGGCGTTAAGACCCAACTGAAGAAGATTAAGGCGCCTCCCGGGCAATGGAAGTTCATTCTCGGAGTGTGAAAGATCAAGATCCATTTAAGTTGGTTTTGGTGATAATGACAAATACCATTATGAGATTTTGGTGATAATGACAAATGCATTTAATAGACTAACTTTGTTCATTGATTATAATGTTACTTAGTCTCACATGGATAAAAAGATGAAATCATTGAGGTATGCATTCGAAATCACACTCTCATATATTAGTGCATTTCTTGGATCTAAAATATAGATTGAACTCCACAAATAGTTCAAATTGAATATGTGCATATGTCTTCTTTATACACATTTGTATGCACATATTTAGGGGGAGCTCTCTCTATGTTTTGAGGATTCATAAGTATTGATCCATGTTTCCTTTAATATGCATTGTTAGGATCTTTACTTTGAAATACATTCTTGAGTATATATATCTTGTGTAGTTTATATATACTCGTGTGCAATCGGGTTGTCATTAACCTCTCCATTATGTGTTAATGGTTGAATGATTAACGACAACCGGATAAGTAAACTTTGCTTAAAAAGCTTATCTTAGAGTATACATTTGTTGTATACATGTTGTATACTAAAAAATCAATCTTTATCTCATTATTTATTGAGATTGTCATGAATTACCAAAAGGGAAGATAGTAGAATCTAGTCCCTCCATTATGAGTTAATGGTGAAGTTTAGTAATTGATGGCAATTGTTTTATGGATTAACATTTTTCATGAGTTGGATGAATAGGTTAGGTGCCACAAATGAGGATGGCTTGGGATGACTTCATGTGTTGAAGATCATCAAGTCTATATGCATCATGAGTTGATGCATGTCCAAGAGGAGATGATCATGTGTTGATCATCAAGTCAAGTGAAGACATCATGTGTTAATGGAGTTGAAGAAAAGGATGCATCATGAGTTGATGCATATTAAGACAATGACCTAAGACAAAGGTATGACTAGCTAGGGTTAATGATGTGTTTCTAGTCTTTTACCGGTCTTGGTATTTGGTTGGAAGACCGAATTGTTAGTATAGGTTGCCGTACTATTAAGAGGGGTCATGTCTAGTAGTTTGAGTCTCATCATGTGTTGATAGCTCAATCTCACTTACTCTAGCTCATTTTGGCATGAGGCTTATATTTGCGAATGTGTTTTGCAAATAGTTGAAGCTCATGTGGTAAATTCTTGCAACATGGGACTATGTATTGCAAATGTGTTTTGCAAGTGCTTGAAGTCCATGTTTTCATTTTTTGTGATATGAGGCTTATATTTGCAAATATGTTTTGCAAAATGGTTTAAGCTCATATATAATTCTTATAGCATGTGACTTAAGTTTACGAATGTGTTTTACAAATGTGAGAAGTCCATGTACCAATTCTTTGTGTCATGATTTTAAAAGTGTGCAAATGTGTTTTGCAACTTGTTAGAAATCATGTTTGATCCTTGTGCGCTGATCGTATAGTTTGCAAATGTGTTTTACAAAATCTATTGAGATATCTACTCTTGTCTGAAAAATCGGAACTACCGTTGTGTGCGTAGTGGTGCTACCGGAGGTCGGAAGTACTGGCTCTGTGTGAGCAGTACTACCAGATATCGAAGTACCGGCATGTATTGCGCGGTACTACCAGATGAGAGTGGTCTGAGTGGCTCTGTGTGAGTGGTACTATCGGAAGGCAGAAGCACCGGCATGTGTTGCGCAGTACTACCGGACTTCGGAAGCTTTGGATTTTCCTGTGGCACGTTTTTTTCCAGAGAGACACGTGAGTGGTAGTCTTCTCCTCCCCGCGAAATCAGTAGCTCCGCATGTGTGGAGCGGTACTTCCGATGATCAGAAGTATCGGAGAATGAACGGCGGAACTTCCGATTTTGACTGCAACAGCTAGTTTTATGACCGTTGTGGAGGCATGCGGAAGTACCGAACTTTGGCCGGTGGTACTTCCGATTTCCCTAGTTTTTCAGGGGTTTGGCTCCAACGGCTAGTTTTCTTGTGTGGGGTATAAATACCCCCTTGTGGCCGGTTGGAAAGAAGGTTGATCGACTCATTTCTATTATCTTGAGCTAGTGTGAGGCTATTCATTCAATTGTGCATGTGTTGCACTTTGTGAGCTAGGATAAGGGATCTAGATTGCATGTATTGCATCTAGAGGTAGACTTAGTGTCCATTTGAGTTTGTGCATTCGTTGCATGTGGTGAGAGTCAAGCGAGGGGCTTGACTTGTTACTCTTGGAGTTTGCCGACTCCTAGACGGTGTTAGAGACATCATGCACGGTAATCTTCTCAAAGAAGGTTGTAAGAAGACCCAGCAAAATTGTGAAGGTTGGAGCTCACCTACCCAGAGCGGAAAGAGCTACCACTAGTGGATTTGAGGTGCAAGGCTTAATTCGTGGAGCCGGTCCAATTCGTTTGGGCTAACCTCAACGTGGTCTAGGGGAGACCGGCAAGTCTCCGAACACCGCAGTAAAAAGAGACCGTGTCATTTGTAGTTTGTTTTCTTGTGCTCAATTTACATTCAAGAAATTTATATTCGTAGAATTAAATTGATTACTTGTTTTTCTAGATTTTCAAACCTTGACATAGTCATATCGTTGGTACTCTTAGGTGAACTAGTTGATTTAGGCTTTATTTGTGCTAAACCAATTTGAATTGAGCTTCCGTATTATATACTTGTATTTAGCCAAATAGATTTTAAAGAGAGATTTTAGAAACAACTATTCATCTCCCTCTAGTCGGCCTCCTCGATCTTACAATCCTAGAAGGTACCGTGAACGATTGGGCCAAATTCACGTACAAATTAGGGTCCTGTAATTTGTGCCACACCATCTTGGTATCGGAGCGTAGTTGATCATGATATGAGGTTGCTGAATTTTTTCTTGATGGTGGGTTCTATAAAGACTGAAGATGGCGAGACGCTTCAACTCATGCCGAGCCAATCAGGAAGGTGCCCCAATATGAGGCGTCTTTGCCGCCTGAGGTGCGACAAGGGCTTGAAGCTACACGTGACTACTTAGATTGTCACTGGAAACTTGAAGGCAAGGTTGATGATTTGGGAGCGCGAATTGACATGTTGACGAAGGCTATACGCAACCGGCCTTCACAATTTTAGCATACTGAATGGGGTTCTTAATATCCTAACGACGTGCACCATATGAAGATGACGAACAAGATGAGGGCTTTGATGGTGTAGCGAGGTTTGATCCACAACCACGCCATGCTCAAACTACCGTGGTGCTGACCATGGTAGAGGCATGAGTGATGGTGTTGGTTTTGCTCAGCGTATTGCCGTGGATGATGGCATCAGGTAGGTAAAAATTTCTATTCCATCATTCAATGGTAAAGCTGAATCGAAAAAGTACTTGGAGTGGGAGATGCGCGTTGAACAAATTTTAGGCAGCCATCAGTACACCGAGGACAAGAAGATTCGCTTGGTGATAATTGAGTTCACTAGATACACTCTAGTTTGGTGGAACCAATTGTGTCGTGTGGGTGCTCGTCTGGATACTTGGGTACAATTGAATAATATCTTGAGGCGACAGTTTATTCCAGCACATTATACTAGGACTTTGTACAATCAGCTACAACAATTACACCAAGGTAATTCTAGTGTTGATGAATATTATAAAGAGATAGAGATGTTGATGATCCGTACAGGGATGAAGGACCATGATGAGGCTACTATAGCATATTTCTTTAATGGGTTGAATGAGGATGTGCAATATAGGGTGGAGATGGTGTATTACTACAACATCCAAGACTTAGTGCATCAAGTTGAACGCGCCGAACAATAATTGAAGTGCAAACAAGCCAAGGGTGGACGTGCCAATACTCAAACAAGCTCAAGGAGGCATCCATTATAGCAAGACGATGATGTTGGTTCACACTCTAAAGTGGCGACATCAACCCGTTCAAGTGGGGCTTTTTCAAATGAGGCAAGCAATGAAGGTATAAAAACAACTAAAACTGATTCTAGTTTGCCTTCTAATGCTCGTGCTAGAGAAATTGAGTACTTCAAATGCGAGAGAAGAGGCCATATGATGTGCGATTGTCCAAATCAATGGAGAGTACTTATCACTAAAGAATAAAGATGGCTATGCTTTGGTGAGTTCTAGTAGTGATTCTGAAAGTGAAAAATCTGACGATTCTAATAAGGATGTTGTCTATTTTGATCCAGAATTGAATGGTATTAATCTTTTGGTCTAGAAGGTGTAAAGTAAAGAAACTGAAACAAAGGGATAGCGGTGGAGTGTTTTCCAAACAGAGTGCAAGATAAGATAAAGCATGCAAGTTGATCATAGATGGTGGAAGTTATACCAATGTGATTAGCAATGATTTGGTGTACGCTTTGGGGTTGTCCACATGGAGGCATCCTCAACCACACCATGTGAAATGGCTACACAACTCCGAGAGGCTAAAAATAACTCACAAGGTATGTGTTCTATTTATTATTGGTGACTATGTTGATAAGGTGGATTGCGAAGTAGTTCCAGTGGATGCATATGGGTTATTGTTGAAAAGGCCATGGAAATATAATCACAATGCTACACATGAGGGCCAGTCCAACACATACACTTTTGTACATTGGGAAAGAAACATGTGCTGAAACCAAAATTAGAGAGTGCTATCCATGTCGCTAAACAAATTTCAGCAAAGAGGAAGGCTTGAAAAGTCAACCCAAAGCCGAGGATGGCTTTGCTTCAAGGGGAGGGGATGATACGGCACCAAGTAACACTACTACATCCATGGTGGCTAAAAGGGAGGAGAGGGAGGAAGGCCAAGGGGTTCAAGCGAGAGTATACGCGTGTGTGTGGACTTAGGTCACTTGAGCACATACCGGCGTAAACTACATGAGAAAGAAGCAGAGCATGCTTGGCAACGTGTGGAAGCGAAGGAAAGAGAACCAAGAAACCATATCTACGTTGGCTCCATGCTAGTATGCATCCAAGTTTAATTCGATTAGCTATTTAGTTTTATTGTTAGCTACATAAATTTTGTTTAGTTGCGTATGCCTGTGTTATCTAGCCATCCCCTGTTCAGTTCTAGTGTTGTTGATTTTCTAGTTGATTCATGCATGCAGCATGGCTGATTTGTGTTTATAGTCAAGTCCTGTACACATGCATGCATGGTTGTGTTAGACGTGTTTGCATGCATGGTTAAGTCCGAGTCCATGTATACGTATGCATATACGTGCATACGGCCATGGCATACGAGCTCATATAGGGTTCTAGTCGGTTTGGAGTTGGTTTAGGTTCGTGCATGTGTGCCATATAAAGGGCTGGCTGATGGCCACGTAATGGAGGGACATTTTTGCATTGAGTCATATATAGAAAATACGCCATGTTCGGTGGCCATACCTTGCATACGCACCTGTGAAATCCATCTAGGGTCTCATCCTTCGCGTGTGAATTCCTGCTGTGGTGTTGGAGTTTATTTGACGGATTGTGTGATCCATGCATTCTTGTCTGTGTGCCGCCGTGCGCACGGGTGGACGTCGTCTACGTGCTGCTATTCTTCCGAGTTGTTCTTGTGTTATTTGATCAATCTAAGAGTTAATGTTTGTTGCTGCTAGTGCTGTTTGGTTTCTATTGGTGCCCTGCTGCTGTTGTTTGGCGTGAGGACAGGTCTAGGCGAACTGTTGTTCCATGCATAGGAGATTGAGGCTGTTGTTTTTGCTGCTGTTGAAGACGTGCTGCTGCTACGTTCAACTGCTACTGCTGCTACCATCAGAGACCAATCAATTGCTATTGGATCGTGAGGTACTAGGTTTGCTGTTTGGAGGATAGGAATAGAAGTGCCGTCAC
This sequence comes from Bonia amplexicaulis, assembly GCA_036346245.1. NCBI lineage: Eukaryota > Viridiplantae > Streptophyta > Magnoliopsida > Poales > Poaceae > Bonia > Bonia amplexicaulis. The sequence goes on along the minus strand of JAYGGG010000618.1, from coordinate 94,133 downwards.
GTTATCTTCCACTGCTGCTGCTGATTGATCGGTGGAGTCTTTATAGATTTCTTGGAGATAGGCGAAAGTGCTACTCCTAGGTGTTGGCCACATGATAAACTACTAGCAGCTACACTTGTATTGGTGTGCATACACACATACAAGCATCTCGTAGTATTGCTATTAGAGGGCTGCATGTGACAACAAGATTGAAGCAGTATTATTAGAGGGAGAAGTGGTTGATCCTGGAAGGTACCGTGAAAATTGGGACAAATTCACATATAAATTAGGGTCCTATAATTTGTGCTATACGACGTTCTCAATATCGAAGTCTATGCCATCGCACAGCGGCACCGAGCGGGTGGAACGACAAACTGCCATCGAGGAAGTTGTCCCACCGTTAGGTGGTGACGCTCTGGGCATTGTCGATGGAGGAGTGGCCGTAGCTGCCGCCGCCGCCGCTACCTAGGGAGAGGATTAGAGCGTGTGCAGTGTGATGTACATTTTGGTGCTATATAATATTTTGGACTAGATCATGGAAGTGTTATGTGCATTGTGATGCCTAAAACAGACCATATTATCTATGTCACATTCATTGAGGATCAGATTAACTAATGGAACAGAGTAATTAAGAAGTAGCATTCATAACAATGCAATATAACCAGTAGCATTCAGAACTAATTGCAGGTCCTTGTGTCTTCAACATCACACGTCCTTGTGTCGCCCCCAATCACCGCCCTGCTCTGCCTCCGTCCACCCCGTGTTTCCTCCTGCATTAGCTCTTTGCCAGGCGAGCGCCCATGTCGTAGGGTCTTTGCCCACATCAGTGCCTATCATTTGGGCCAAATGGGTCAAAACAGTTGGTCCTAACAGGTTCTCAGAAAAATGGGTTTTGTGTTAAGCAATGCCTCGATGCCTGTGGTTTTGCGATGATAAAACAATATGTGGTTTTATGTTACCAATGCCCCAATACTGGGATTATCTGATATTTACTCTGTAAGTAGGCTATATTGTACCATTGTTTGCCTTCAAAAAATATTTTCTCCCTCATAAAGCTAAAAGAATAACATTTGAAAATACCCACATTTCCCATGGAGATTGGCCTAACAAAAAAAAGGATACAACATCATAAGCTCAGAACAAAGGCTCTATCATGTTTACTTCCGCTTCTGATGGAAGAAAGCAAAAGTCGATTTAAAAACCTAGCTTTCTAAAATAACTTCTACACTCTTTTCACCGCGTCTCGCTCCACGGTTAAGACAGAAAGTCACAGACACATCACACACTCCACTCTTGCTTTTATCTCGCGCACGTATCTCTCACTTTCCCCACCACTCGCATCTTCCTTCAAAATCACTTTTTTTGAGCCACTACTATTTAGTTTTAGCCAAATGATGGCAACCATAATCAAAAACCATTGATCACAGCCAAAATGAAAACCCCAAAGAAATGGCTGATGTTTGCTCCGTCCGCCTAATGGAATGCTCGCATCTAGAACTACTGTATAGATCAGCTGTTAAAGACTAAAAGCAAAGCAAACTGTTACAAAGGACATGTACGCTACTGCCAGTCAAAACTAGCACTTTCTAGAGCAACGTTCTAGCTTAAGCTCCATTTCAACATCGCGATATCGAAAAGCACAAATGTTCGCATAAATATAAAGCTGTCCTAAGCTTAGCAATCAACTTCGCTGTCAAGAGCATCATCCCTGTTCTGCTTTCATTCACTCAGATCATTTGCACCTGGACTACGCTGCACTGGTCTCTGCGCTGGCTCATCATCTTCAGATTCTGACCATGCTCGTCTCTTCCGTTCTATTGCAGATTGTGGATGTCCCTACGACAGAAAAGAGTAGATAAGGTAATTTTGCAACAAAGCATCTGGAAAAAAAGAAAAAAGTTTTGCATAGACATAAAAAGTTTTAGTTAAATCTGACAAGCAAACTAACTTTCTGTACAAAGCGGGAACAGACATAACATTTTCCAATGGCACTACTGATTACCATTTATATGTTTCACCCAACAAAACAGATAAGCAATACTAACCATGTCATCTTCAGCATCAGAATCTTCAAGACCAGCTGCAGCAAGAAGGTGATCTGGGGCTTTCTCTGAATTGTCACCATCGTAATCCCTTGTCACGTTTGCATAATCATCTTCTGCTTCTGGCTCATCTCTGTATTCATCTTCTTCCTCTTCCCCATATTGCGTCTTTACCTTCTGATCCTTCCTCTTGCTACCCTTCCTCCTCCTCTTTTCACTTCCCCCCTCTTCATCTTCATGCTTGGACCTATCTTTCCTCTTGCCAGAGGTGTTGCTGGATGTTTTCCATTGTTCCTAATGGAAAACAGTACAATATCAGAACACGCTTTAAGCTGTTGCTGGATGTTTTCCATTGTTTCATTAAGTGGCATTTTTCTAGGCCACAAACTTTAGGCTGGCATGCATCTAAAAGCCCATCTCTTCAGCTGCATATGAGGTTCTTCAAACCTAACACCATTCTATCTATATCAATTTCTTGAAAAACTAGCGACTGATTTCAACGGTCAGTTGGCCATCAATTTTCACAAGAACCTCGCAGTTCCTTCAAACTCATTGGGACCAGAACTTGGCAGTGAAGTAACCAGTTCTCAGTGAAAACTAGCCAAAAGAATAAATGATTTTTATGTTTTCAAATACTATGAACAAACCGGTTTTCAAGAAAGGTGGCCAACAGAACTTATGTTATGTTTAAAATACAAACTTTTTATATGTTAAAACAGTTTATTTCTATATGTTTCCGGTGTCATATATCAAATTATTCAAATAGCTTAATGAAACAATGCCTTCTCACGGTGCACATGACAAGGGGCCAGGATTGATGAGACCATGTCTCAGTTCAAGTCAAGAGACACCTCGCAGCTCTAAGAAAAGCAATATCCCTGTCCTCCTTGGGAAACAAGGAACCATCTCTTAACAGCAGTTTCTGAACAATGCTCTGAAATATGCATAACAGTATGTAAAATACCTTGACACGTTCAAAGTGTTGCTCCTGTTGCATTACTTGCTTTAGCTCGTCCTCTTGCTTTCTTCTTTCTAACTGTTAACAACACATTACAAATAAACCTAATCTTTTCATCAACAAGTAGAGTAATAGACATATTGATGGATGAAGTAAATGCAGTAAAACAAAGAGCTAGACCTGAATTTCCTCTGTTCCTCAGCCCTCCGACGAGCTTCATCTGCCAAAGCAATTTGGCGGGCAACTTCCAATTTTTGCTTATTCTGTTGCTCAGCTTGCTCAGCTGCATCACGATGAACCTTAGCAGCATCAAGCAAATGTTTGCAATACTCAACATGAGTTTCAATTTTCCTCTCATCAAAACCATGAGAATGGTACGTTGATGCAACAGATAACAGACTGAACACTCTAATAGCGTTCTGAAGCTCGGTGACTGTTGCACGAACCTAGAAATAGAAAACATGCAGTGGAAAAGAGTTATGGGAACAGCATGGTTATAGAAAATATATATGACGATAGATCATCGAATCTCAAACAAAAAGTGACAAATTTGGTGAAGGAAAAAATTTGCTACAAGGCTTTCATTTCCTATATTAGAGCTGTAATTCACAATACCCATCTCCAAGCACATTCAAGGAAGATCTCTGCTCAAATATGGGTGGGTGAAGGCATGAATACCCAATTAATATTACCAAACAAAATGTGGTAGCCTTGTGTGCTGTAGCACAGAACTTTTGTATAAAGGAGTAACTTCAACACGACAAAAGGTCACTTCAATGAGTTTTGCCAGATTATTTTTTTTTCATAAATCAAAGAATCAGAGACCAGGTTAAGAAAACTAACAGTACTGACCTCATCAACTGTTCGTTTTGTCTTCTGTAGAGTAGAAGCTGAGAATTTCTGCATTGAAACACCTACATTGAACCGCAACAAATAATTTGATGGAGCCAAATGTATAGCTCTCAGCAAAGTTTTCCTGCAGTCTTGCCATTGCTCAGCTTCATAATGTGTTCGGGCAAGATATAGAAGGATAGTTGCATCTGTGTTGTAGAAGAACTTCCGCAGGCAATTTTGGTACTACAAGAAAGAAATAGCAACTTCACCTCAGTTCCGTTTACTCTCTCTGTCAGTCCGTCTCTCTCTCTCTCTGTGTGTGTGTGCGCGTGTGTGTGTGTGACAGAGAGAGAGAGAGGAAAGGAGGGAGGGAGAGAAAGTGCGTACCATTTTCACTGCTTGTTGAAAAAAGCCCTGAGCAAAATATATATGAGCCAAATTGATCCAGACATCAGGCATCTGAACAAAAATGCTTCCTGATGCAGCTTCTTGTACCTATTTCATTTCAAACTGCTGATGTAATTTCTAACCGTTCACAGTTTTCATATAGAGCAATGAATATTTTTCCCTTCCTGACCTGTGTAAATAACTCCTTGGCAATATCCCACTGGGCTTTCTCAGCTTGTAAGATTCCAATACCATTTGCAGCAAACATATTACCACGGTGCTGCTTTAGTACCTGCATCACAGATTCAGATCCCAACTGTAAGCAGAACCAGCACTTGAGTGACCTCACTATCCTCACAGCAAGCACTACAGAAAAGAATTTGCTTCTTCTACCATGCAAGGTTGCCGTGTGGTTCTAAGCATTCATTGCTCATGTGTAAAATAAATCCAACCAAAGTGCATCGTTTTCAATTTACTGGCACTTTTACACTTCTCCAAAGAAAGAGATTGTATCATCACATCTTGCTAGATGTCCTACTCAAGTATTACTCTGGCACCAAAACTCCAAATTATACCATTCAATTTCCTAAGCGTTAAACTTCTCGGTCAATAGCATGCCATGATCTTTCACTAGAGTTCAGAAAGTGATTTGAAGTGATCTTAAATAGGTGTTATATCTTTTAAAAAAACACACACAATGGAGTCAATTGACTTCACAAGAAAGTAAGGATTAAAAATGAACATGAAAAGTTTAGACAAAAGTTAAAACTAAACATCCGCAAAACTTTCCAAAGCTATTCTAAATTTGTTCCTTTGACCAGTTAAAATAAAGTCTCATCTACATAAGCTCAATTTGGATGAAGCCAATCATTCTCAACAAGCAAACTTCCAGAAAGCATCAAAATGTAAGCATAATTTTCACTGTTTGATATATGAATCCCAGATTAGACATATAGAACAAAGTATGTGTGATTGAAGTTGCAAATAAAAAAATGCAAGATTTGATTCTTGTGTGGATGATCACACAACAATGTACCAACAAGCGCAACACTGCTTTGTAACTCTTTGCTAGCCAGAAATGCCACTAGACAAACTAAGAATAAGTTTAATAGCATTACAAGCTATTGACTGCGAGCTCAAGAATGGTCAATAGTATCTTAAACACTAATCACAATAAATGAATTTAAGAAAAAAAATAAAATAGAGATGATGTTCCTGATAGTTACAACAAAGAATAGTCATTTTACTAATTGAGATTCATAGCAAATGGGTGGATATTAACAACACGTATAAAACGTGTCTATGCACACATCAGCAAAAAAAGACACCTTATGCTGAAGAAAAGTTGGTGGCATATATTTTCATAGGGGGAATTCAATATAATAAAGGTCCAAAATCGACCTTCAAATGCAAGATGAATCTGAGTGGGCAAGTGTACTGGGAATAGTTTAGCCTTTGAAAAAAGTAATTATGTTCCTTTTTTATTGGTATTGAATAATATATTCTAGAATAAAGTGTAAAACAATGTACATTTGAATACAGTTCCTTGGCTTTCTCCCGATGAGTAGCCTCAAATTTTGGGGCCTTTTTCTCAGGCCGATTGGCAGCAAAATAATTCCAGTTCCCCTATAACAACACAGAGAAAACTTCCGTAAGAAACGGAGAAAAGATAAAATCGATTAGTTGCACAAAATGAGGTAACATCTCTAGCTGATGTAAAAGCTCTTAGAAAACATATAAAGTTACAAGGAAATTGGGTTATATATGCATGCCCTAACTCAGTGGTAAATGCGGATGTGGTTATACACGGGAAAATATCCGGTGCATCCCTCCCTTATGGTACATCCTTTGTGCACCCTGCATCTAAAAGTTTTCGAACATTCTTAAAAAATTTGTAGATGTAGGGGATGGTACATTCTATAGAGATGTAAAATTTCAAGATGAAACTCAATTGCGTTTGGAAGATATGTAATTGACAAGCAGCTGACATGAATAAATTTGAACACTATTCATGCAAAATTTCTCTTTTTCATATCTTCCAAATGTGATCAAGTTTTATCTTGAAATTTTGCATGGCTATAGAATATACCACCCCCTATATCTACAAATATTTTAGGAATTTTTCAAAACTTTTAGACATAGGATGCACGAATGATGTACTGTAAGGAGGGATGCACCGGATATTCTCTCGGTGATACACTACTGGTTTAAAACACTTAAAATTAAACACATTGCCTCCTGCCAGCAAGGGGTGGCCAATTCAGAAAAGAAAATGCCAACCATTTATATCCAATGCTTCCAGCGTGTTAGACAGCTACATAGGCGCATGCATAGGCGCATGGGTCATTGGCCCATTATGGCTAATTATAGATTGATTGATGTTATATTAGGCAAGGAGATCCCACGGTGGTCATGATTCTATAAACCAGCCCAGGGTCCTCCTTGCCTATATATGTGTACCCTGCCTATTGGCCTTAATAAGAAATTCCAGTGCCATACGATTGCTTTCATGGTATCAGACACCTAGGTTTTCTCCTTCCTTCCACGCTTCTAACCCCTACTGCGCTCTATTCATCCCCCGGACTCAACTCATCCCCGGTCGCACTCAACTCATCCTCGCCTCGAGACTCTCTCGAGTCCTCTCCCCGCCTCCTCTCCCGGCGCCTCTCCTCTCGCCTCCTCCTCCTTCCCCTTCCCATGCTCCGCTCCGCCCACCCGCCTCCTCTGCCGCCGATGCCGAGGCCGCCCTCGAGGTCGAACGCACCCGCGACGGTTTTTCAGGAGTTCCGGTCCAGTCTGAACGTCTGTGGCGACGCTCCGACTGCGGGGGGGTGTTAGACAGCTACATAGGCGCATGCATAGGCGCATGGGTCATTGGCCCATTATGGCTAATTATAGATTGATTGATGTTATATTAGGCAAGGAGATCCCACGGTGGTCATGATTCTATAAACCAGCCCAGGGTCCTCCTTGCCTATATATGTGTACCCTACCTATTGGCCTTAATAAGAAATTCCAGTGCCATACGATTGCTTTCACAGCGTACTAGCTCTATTCAGGGCCAGTAGGCAGAAGTACCAGTAGACTGGTACAATAATAGAGCAAGCAACATTTCAGTTCAATTCAGCTGAAATTCCAACTGACATTGTAACTTCCACCAAATTATAATTCAAGTCATCATTTGGCCTTTGGTTTTCAAAAGACCCTTAAGAAAGAATTTACTCTGCAATGAAGGGTGCATCAAACCCCAAAGCTGCCCTTTTCAACACTGAGTGTTCATTAAATCAGTACAGTAAGTGAAGTCTATTTAAAACAATAAATAAATGTGCTAGGGTGAAGTAGGCTCACATACCAATTGAAGCAAAGAGTATGCATCTTTTCCCTCAGTAGCATCTTTAGCATCACGGAAATGCTCCTTTGCAGTAAGCCAGGTTTCATCACTCTGGAGTTCAAGACTTCCAAGCATAGACAGCGCATTTGGATACTTATCATCTATCTTGAGAGCATCACTTATCTAAAACAAACACAGTATAATTATTCTCAATTAAGCAGAAGGACAAAGCATAACTGTCAGTACTTACCAGCTCGATGCTCAGTTGAAAATTGTTTCTTTCTTTAGCAATAGTCGCTAGCCTCAGATAGGCATCAATATAGTCCGGGTACTGTTATTAAAAGAATTAGGAGTTAGAACACAATATGATACAGGGGATCTTCTTCATTGTCGCACAGGAAATCTGATAGGCACAAAAGAATGCTACAGAGATCTATTTCAATAGTCTATTAGGAAAGCAATGCAGCTACCCACCACCCCCAGGGGAAAAAAAGGAAAATGACATTTTTGAGAAAAAGCATTCTTGCCACTGGGAAATTTTCCCACAATACCTACGTACTAAATATACCATCTCAACTTCAATGCCTCTTGTGAAAATTATTTGGAGACAAATTGTATCGAAAAAAGTAATTGCCTCGGTATATGTAATTTGGTCATAATTGCCAAGCGGTTGTGAATGGAGGAAGTGCATATCTTTTCAAATAAAACTCCTAGGCAAAACAGCCCGTGAACATGAGCTGTATCACATAGACATATATGTAAACGAAACGAGACAAAATGTTTGTAACGACCTTTGAGGCTTTGACTAGCTTTGACATTAATCATTATCTAGTAATTTCCTAAAGGGTACATAGAACCTGAAAACAAAGCATAACTGATGAAAGAATTGAAAATGCACAACAGAACCTATTTACTGACTAAGAAATATCAACCATTCTTGAATATCCTCTGACCACGAAAATTCTATTCTTATAGAACTTTCAGTAACTGTGGACAAACAAGGAAAACTGTACATTACTTATATAAATATGGGCGGTACATCACTAGTTTAACAAGGGAAGGAAATTCCAATAAATTAAAGCAAAGATCGTGCACTGCATATCGTAGAGCAAAGTAAAATACAAAGGTGGGTGTTGGCGTGCAGATAACTGTAAACATCAGAAAACAAAAAAATTCATTTGCAGGTTGCAGCAGCAATAAACATCGGGAATGCGAAGTAAGAAAAGGTGAAATTCAGAGTTTCACTATTTTCATGTTCTTTTTAGTGCATGCTTCCATGCTCGGGCACATTTATATCGTGACATGACTACATGAGAGATCAGACTCTGGGGAGGTGTGCGCCAGCACACATGTATGTGGTGGGGATGGTGGTACCTTGAAAATAATGAGACGGTAAAAAAGACTGGCTTTCACAGTATCATGAAGCTCTTCCAGTAACCTTGCATAGTTAAACAGCGTTGTGACCTTATCCCGAGGTAATTCAAGAGGCACACCTTCTTCTTCAAGTTGGTGAAAAAAGCTCTGATCCCTGTACTGAACACTCCAGTTTACCATAGAGCTACCTACATTCCCATACATAATTGAAACCCAAATACCATCCCCTAGTGCCTCCTTAAAACTTTGTTCAGCCATCTGAAACCATAAACAATTAAGAGTACTGTCAGGTATAAATGACAGTGTGATACGTACAATAATGTAAACAAACCTCAAGCTCTCCCTTCTCAAAATGAAGAAGTCCAATTCCATTGAGCAATTCAACGGGTATTTCCTCTCCCGCCTTCTTTAGGAGATTTCGAGCCTGCGAAGTATGAACTGATAGGTAAGGTTTCATATTTAAGAATGAAGCAAAACAAGTGTGCATTGGATCCAAAAAAAAAGTAGTGGACACGATTCATTCAGAGGTGACATGAAAAAGCAACAGATATAATGCAGCGAATAATCAGCCATGACAATAAGCATAGCCAGAAAGTCTACCTTACATGGGTACAATCACCAGCCAAGGCAACTACATGCATGGTTAGCATGCTGCAGATAAAATCATAAAATTCAAAGTTTGCAGACATGCACACAGAACTCCATGTGCCAATCATGCCAAAATAGAGGCTAGAGAGTAGGTGATGCATTACAATACACTACTTCTAGGAGAGTAAAGCTATGAATTTACACCACAGCCGAAAAATAAAATGATCATAAATCGAGCCAAAGATTACAAGAATCTATGCGATGAGTAATGACAAATAGAATTAAATGAATCCATACTATTAGCATATGTTTATATAATGATCATACATTTGTATTGGCCAACAGATTCTTCAAAAATAAAATTTATATGAGTAATTCTACTTCCAAAACCTATACAAGAATTTGTTGATACAAGGGGGGAAAACATCATTACTTCTACAGTAGAATCTGACACTGGTCAACAGAATAAACAGCTGATTGAATAGTCTTACTGTCTTTAAGTACTCCATAGCAGCAGCCCAGTCAGATTCTACCAACAGTTCACCAAGTTCCATAAATGCCTGCGTAATGGTTTGATCAACAAGATTATATGCAAAACATGAAACAAACAGGTTACAAAACATGAGATGTTCCTAATTATCAATAAACTTCCCTAGGTTCACAGTTCACACATGCATCCTAGATTAGCATCCCCATTTTTTAATCATCAACACCCCAATATTTGAAGGTGGATACGGGTTTAGTCATTGCGGTGTTCGTCTGACAAGAACAGGACCTAATACCTAGATGTACAATGCATGTGATAAAATTATTAAAAAAACAAATTATTGGTTTCAAAAAATGTTCCAGAGAGAGAGAGAGAGAGAGAGAGACTAACTGATGATCTTTGGATCAATCCGGGTAACTTTCTTGAAGGTTTCTATAGCTTTGTCATTCTCACCTAACTTTGCATATATGTGCGCAATAGCCTTGAAGAAGCAACATAGATTAATTGATACAGCCAACGACATTTCAAATAGATGAATGGAAAAGCAATCATTTGATTAGAAATCACATCTCACCTTTAAACTTTCGCAATTTTCAGGGTGAACCTCCGATACTTTCTCAAAGCTAGCTAACGAACTTTTGAAGTCTAGAAATTTTAATTGTATTTGCCCAAGTCCTGGTTCAGATCATGAATGTGTCATAACTCATAAACAGCGATGAAATATGCAGCAAAGTATTCCCAAATAATTGAAAAGGCTAAATCTATGGAACCTGCTAGCACATGTTTGACAAAATTCACCAGGGTAAAAGGCAAAAGACAAGCATATTAAGTGATTCAATAAATGGTATAATTATATTTACAATTGTCAAACCAAAAGCAATCCATCAAGGGCAAAATAGAACATAAATGCATTGTTATATCAATGAATTAATGAAGGTTCAAAACATGGAGATGCATAAATGCTGAACAATTGTGCATCAAAACGATGTCATAAAATTTCAAAACAAAGAAAACACGAGGACGAGAGACTCACCAAAAAATGGCAACACAAAGTCTTGTGGTTTGCTGATTTCATTGACAGATGCCATATAATACCGTCCAGCAGTCTCAATGTCCCCCTGAATTTGGTTAAATTATCAATGAATAAATAAATAAATAAAATGTGCATCAAATGTTCAGGGTTGTAAACAAGATTCGCAGCGAATGAATCCAACGTGACCACACAGAGAACAACTAAGAAAATACCCAATTAATTCGATAGGTATATGAACAGAGTATATCACCTTACTGTGGTATGATCTGGCTAAGTTATAGTAAGCGTGTGATTTCAGTAGTCCATGATTGCTTGAAGAGAGAGCAGTCTCAGTCAGTTGCTCAACCACAAAATGCTGGCCAGTAAAGAAATAATGGTTCGCAAGGTGGTTGAGTGCCAATGTGCAATAAGGATAAATTTCGAAAGCTCTTCTCATTTTATCCATGCCTCTCCGAATTCCACCAGCTACAGGCAAGTAAAAAAAAGGTAAAAATAAGTAAAAAAAAGGTAAGGGATCTTCTTGTCTGTACAGAGCATTTACCTTCATTTGTTTGCAAATCCATGATTGCAAGTGCTACTAGAGCATCAACATTTTCAGGGTCCAACTGTGAAGGTAAGTTTAATTGATGAAGGCACTGCATTTTCCTTAAGAGATAGATCTTCTATACAAGTGACAGAAATAGGGCTTGCCTGTAAAACTCGTTCAAAAGCTTGTCGAGCTTTGTCTAGCTGACCAAGCTTGAATCGGCAAAAGGCTATACCAAGCCTTACAGCAGCAGGACAATTGGCATAGGCCCGCAAGGCTCTCTAAGAAGCTAATGGAAGTTAATAGCATATCGCAGCAAAATATAATGGCATTGTAAAAAAACTAAGTAATGAGCCATTTCCCACCTTATAGAGATCTAATGAGTTCCTGTAATATTCCAAAGCTTTTTTGTGTTGCTGCTCCATATCGCCCATCAGGAAATAAACAGAAGCCTGAACTAACAGGAAATATAATTTGAAGATTAGAATCATTAAAAAGAAATATGTCAAAAACTAATGATTATTACAGGGTGCTTTTTGAGTTAGTTCCTTCCACAAGTTGTGAGAACCTTTATCCATCACATGCTAAAGAGTCAAAGCAGAGGAGAGAGGACACAGTCCAAGGATCAACTAGTTCTAGAGAACCAGCAAGATTATGAACAAATTATCAGAAAGCATCCAATTAATATTATAGTCTTTACCAAAACTAGCAATATTCTACGATGTAGAAATGTAGAACTATCACACTTTCTTTGGTATAATATAAAATGATGACACTTCTGTTGGCTGAAATCATAGTATTAGGTTTTCCATCAAGTTCAAACTTTAACCTAAATGTTTACAATGTAGTCTTAATACTAAAAGCAATCTTGCATTAATTATTTGACAAGCATTTCAATTTTCAACAACCTTGAGTAACTTACCTGACCAAGTAGAGCTGGAAAATTATTCCCATCTTCATCCAACACAATCTTGAATGAATCAGATGCCATTTGCAACTCACCCTTGGCCACGCAGAGTTGACCTGGAGAGAACATCACAGAGCACTATGTTGGTAATCATCCAAATGAACTAATATTGTAAAGAAATGACAGTAAATGCAGAACTTATAACAAATGCAATCAGAGTGTCCTGTGCCCAAAGCATAAGATCTTCAAGAGAAAAGGAAATATATTTTCACTTGTGGAAAACAAATCAAGATTGATCCCAAAACCAAGAATGCTATCATGCCACATCATCAAATAACCATATCTGCTCAATCTGATTAAGAATGAATCATGGCCACAAGTTTTGCTTAATAGTTGTGACTATGAAAGCACTCTTCCTCTTTCCTCCCATGTGTATGCAATGCGACAAGATAGTTTTCCCATGCCTTGCTCAAATAGTATCGAGCTATCAGAAATTCCTGCAGTAACATGGGATTATTCACCTAGCATAAATCATACATGGAAACAAACAATAAGACGAAGAAAAGAGATTCCATGATGACAATCAAACTAAGTCATGGTTCTAGAAAACAGTTGTAGCATCCTGTATAAGTCCAATAAACCAGTATGAGGAACCAACCTTACATCGTACATTCATACATACCATGTGCAACAAGCAAATCCAAGGATGTAAGTTCAAACAAAAAAAGATATGGCTGCGTCTATAACACGAACTATATCCAATGCACACCAACTCTTAGGCTTTCATTGCTTCGTTTAAAAGGATTAACCCTGTTGGTATGGATGGTTCCTAAGCATTATATGCTACTCTTAACAAAACTACAAGTCTACAACTAGCCACATGGACTAATCCCAACACCACCAGGCCTCACTGGGCCGAGGTGTTTACAGGTTACAAAGACCAATCCACACAAATTTATTATATAACTTTGACAAACACATGGCAGTACAATGTTCCAGTGAACTGATTAACACACAAACACACATTCTTTATGTTTACTAGAAAATAATTAAGCAAAGTTCTATACTTTGTTGCAGCATTTCTTTTAATCTCAAACTGAGTTTTGACGACTCTCAAACTGAGTTTTGACGACAGAACAGTTGGAAATAAATACAACGATTCATAGTATCATCAAAATGAAATAGAAATGTGAAATTAAATTTAAAAAACCCACACTTTTTACCAAAGATGATCATGAATGAAGGGCCTGAGCACACAAACAATCAAAGATCAAATGCGCATATACAAGTCGACAATCAGCCAATATAGAACCGTGGTAGTGTGGTACAAAGAGATGCACGTAACAGTCACAAACTTAAAATACAACACATGTAAGAGGTTCAAAATGATCTAAATAGTGAAACCTTTTCCAATCCATGTAGAAGGTTCAGTTTCATCTATCCTCGAAGCCCTGTTATAGTATTGAGTCGCCTCTTTGAAATGTCCTTCCTTCTGTGGTGCTCTCTCAACCTTTCCCAAGAAAGTATGGAAAGCACCCAAAGCATTAAGGATAGCTATCCGCTCATACTTCACATCAGCATAATACTCATCTATTTCTGCAAGGAAGACAAGATGATTCAAAATGTATGTATTAAGATAATAACTTCCAAGAAACAGTGAGAAACTAAACTGGTAGGATGCAATGAAAGACGCTGAGGTTCTGACCATAAATTATAAAAGCAGAGAATTAGAAAATAAAAAGGTAACCTGGGCCTGATCCTTCTTCTAGAATCTGCCGGAACTGTTCTATCTTTCCTTGCTTGAAATATTCCCTCTGTATCAAAAATAAGATTAACAACTAGTCAAAAAACACAAATGAACATTCCCTCCAGATTTACAACGGCACAAACTACAGTTCCAAAAACTTCAATTTCGAAAGACAAGCCGCATAATTAAACAGCCACAAACATGCTTCAGAAACCATCATTACTTGTAACCACTACTTCTCTCCGTAACCCTTTTTTTGTGATTATAACGAAGATGCGCACGCACACACAACACCACGCGTGCACACCACACACGCGGGGGATGCGCCCACTTAGTACACACCTAGAATGACGGAGGCCAGGGATGAATCAGCAACCTGACAACATTCCTACTGAGGTGCACTCGCGTGTGCGTAAAGTTCTCTTGCCTCTTGTTGTTGTGATTGTTGTTTGACTGCAAATTTTACCTTCCTTTGCAAGGACGAAGATGATGTGCAATATTTATGCTAGGACAATGAAACTCTGACCCAACTGCTCTTCCCCTGATTCTCTTTTAACTTCCTTTTTTCAATCTTTGCCCTAAATTATTCCTCTAAACAAAAGTCGTGATATTATTTGAGGTGCTGGTTGGGTCCTGATTTCTGGCAAATCACTAGCATCACCCCGCGCGTAGATAGTTCACCTTGAACAACCAGTCAACTAGCGCAAAGCAAAGCCAACCAAGAACAGTATTCAGCAGTTCAACAGAAAATATCAACTACATCGGCCGATTCGACAACATGCCCACCTTGAAACTGGAAGAGGTGGCATATGCAGGCACATGATTCGACGAGATCCTAGCCCCAGAAATTCCAACACAGATTGCTGGAAGAAGCAAGAACCGAGGGTAACCTCGACCACGCTGCACTTAGTTACTCCTCCCACACCGCCGACGACCTAGACCTCCACACAATTGCGAGATATCTTGGGGATTCCGTGGGATTGCGAGGATTAGAGAGAAGGGGGACGGGAGCATAAACGTACCGCGATGATGAGCCAGAGGTGGAGCGGGGCCTGCTCGGCCTTGAGGATGTCGAGGATGTCGGAGGCGTCTTGGGGGAGGTGGTCCAGCGCCACCCGCACCTCCTCCTCCGTCCCCTGCACCGGAATGTACACGCTCGCCATCTTCCTCCGTCGCTTCCCCCTCCTCCCTTCGCCGCCGCCGAAGGAAGAGAAACCCTACCGTGCGACAGGGGAAGGAGCGCGCCGGCAGGGGAGGAGGAGCACCGTGGCAAGGCCGCACGGCACGGGGGAAGATGGTGGAGTGCGTCGAATTGTCGAAGGACGGAGGAGCAGCGCAACTATGGATCGATCTGTGCGGCGCGGCCTTCTCCTTTTAGGGCATGTTTGGAGGCTAGGGAGAACTAGTTCGAAACGGGATCGGATACGATCAAAATACGAATAGGAAACTATATTTTTAAAATAAATATGAATATGAATACGAATTCAAATATTTTTAAATACGGATATGAATATTTTTGAATATGAATACAGATATTTTTGAATACGGATTTTCTCGGATACGAATATCGGATAAAACGAATTCCTAGCGGTTTTACCAATTTTTCATCGGTTTTTGACCGGTTACCGGTTTTAAACCACCTAAATTCAAATTTTGAATCACAAAATTCGTACGGATTTTTCATGGGTTCTAGAAATGGATCGAATACGAATCGAATAGTCTCGAATACGAATACGGATACGAACATTCTCGAATACGAATGCGAATACGAATATTCTTAAATACGGATACGAATATTCTCAAATACGAATACGAATATTTTTTGAATACAGAATTTTGCTTACCGTATTCGCGTTTTCTCATATACGAATATCAGATAAAACGAATTATCTGTTACCATTTTCCACCCCTAGGGAGAACCCAAATAGCACGACTAGCTAGCGTCTGAGTTAGGCATTGTATGCTTCGGGTGCTTAGCGAAGGCGTAGAGTGTCTTTTGATGCTGGAGTATTTTGTGTTCGTTATTGTTGATGATGGACTTAGGCATCTGGGCCATATACACCTCCTCCGTTAGATCACCATTGAGGAGCGCGGATTTGATATCTATGTGATGGACTTACCACCCTCGTGCGTCGTCATAGCAAGCAGCAATTGGACTGACTCCACACGCACCACAGGAGCAAACACTTCCCCGAAGTCGATACCGGCCCGCTGTACTGTAACATCCCAGAAATTTGAATTTGAACACGTGTAGCCTTTGAATTATTTGGAATGAATTTTCTTGAAATTTGGAATTTTGATCGCGTTTCTTTAAATTTTGGTCGAGGTTCCAATAATTGAGAAGTCTATGAAAAATAAAAACAAACATCAATAAGCCATAAAGGCAATAATGGAAATCTATAATTTCAAAAATCCGAATCTGAAAAAGATGATCCATAAAAAGGAGGGAGAAACTTGAATTAAAATTTAAGATTCCATTTTTGGAATAAGTATAAATAAACAAGCCTATATATATATATATATATATATATATATATATATATATATATATATATATGTGTGTGTGTGTGTGTGTGTGTGTGTGTGTGTGTGTGTGTGTGTGTGTGTGTAATATGCAACATACTAACATATATCATGATGAGCTTAGCAAAGGGAAATAATAAGTCGCCCGCCCACGCGGCGCAAACTCCTGCCACCAGAGCGCCACAAGCGCAAAGTCGCAAGCGCCGCATTGCATTGTCACGCTCAAATCTTCCCAAAATCACGCCATAGCGCCGCCTCATCGCCACCGACACCGCAAAGACCGCATGGCCGTCGCTTTGTTGCCGGCTTCGCCCGCCTATAAAAGCGGACGACACTCCATTCACAAAACCATACCTCCTCTACCTTCGCCTCGAACAATCGAGCTCGTGCATCAAGTTCACCCATGAGCCCATTCTTCCCGGCCGTGAATCCGCCCGCCATCGATTGAAGCGCCGAGCCGATTCCTCTTCCCGAGCGTTTTGGAACAAGGCGGCCATACCCACCGCCGACCGAACTTCCTCAGCCCAAGCCGAGCCCGCCTGCTTCTCCTTCTCGCTTCCGCGCGCCGCTAGACCGCCACCAGCCCCCGAGCTCTTCGACCCCGAGGTAGCCCCTTATCTCGCCAAAGACGCCCCTAGCTCGTAATCAACATCTAACGCAGCAGCCGCCAGCCACCATTCCCCTGCTCCGCCACGCCGGGTCGTCGCCGCCATCCTCCCGCCAAATTGGCCTACGAGACCTCGGCCAGAGGTAGGCGCGGGCATGAGTAACCCATTTTGGGGATGCCCACGCCCAATCACTGCTTCCTCAGCCGGCGGCGAGCTCGTCGTCCTTCGGCCGGAGGAAGGGGATGAACAGTGCCGGTGGTTAAAAAGGTTTAATTATCGTTAAGACATCATTAAAGCAATCATTAATGCTAAACCTAATAGTTAGTTCAAATCACCACTTACATGTGGCCCACACCACTTTAATGAGCATAGAACCCAAATTTCACCTATCACGGCGCGTAATAATGAAAATGAAAATAAAAGGAAAAATTAAAATTCGGCTGTGGGCCCCACCTGTCAGAGTGTTATTATTTTTACGATTTAATTAAACTGAGAACTTTAAAAGGATATAACATATTCATTTTAACTCTAAATTAAATGAAACAAATTTCTAAATTCATTTAAATTCAAGATCTATCTAATGGAACCAAAACCGTGATTTTTAGCTCATTTGAATTTTTGTGAAATTTCGTTTGGTTTGCTGATTTTTATCCGAATTTTCACACGTCGGAAAAATAGCGTAGAGGCCCAGGAGGTAGAAACCGAAGCCGAAGCAAACCTCAACGATCAGGACCAAGACCAACAAATGAGAAAGCTTGAGTGAGCTCAAGATCGTGATAAAACCGCACAAGGCGAGTCAATACTTTGATCATGTTGAACCTACATTTTCTGCAAATTACTTTTGTTTAAATTATCAAATTGCATGTTGTTATTTTATATACAAATACATGTTTAATTTAAGATTCTAGTTATATGCCTATTGTTTATCTTGATTAGTATTACACCTCCTTTGGAATATTTGAATATGTGAATCTTGTCGCCCTAGCAAAATTATGATAGTAACCTTTCGAAAATAAGTCCGTAATTATATGCCATGCTTAGTATTGCTTAGATATTCAGGGGCACTAAAGTGTCCAAGCATCACTTTTAATCATGAGAAAATCTGGTTGGGCAGTCATGGTGGTAATGACTGGTATATTTCGGTATGATTGTTTCATGCTTCCAAAACCCTCAAATTTCTTATCTATCCGGGCGGATGGTTCGGGGTATGGTGTAGCGGTGCATGAGAGTGTGGTTAGTAGTAGAACCTTGTCATAACCCTAAGGACCGAATCTTGTCATGAAAGTGCATGAGAGTGTGGCTTAGTAGATTTGCCGGACCTTGAAAATCATCATCATAAGTGGAGGAGGTGATGTAGTGCAAGTGGCTGGTCTCATGGGATGGCTTGAATGGGACACCGTAGAGGATGAAGTTTTCTGTGGCGTGCTAGTAGTGTGGGTAGCCAGCTGCTAGATATTCAGGAGAAGAACATCCCGCACAACCTATGGGACCTGCCGCAAGCAGGCCAAGAAATCGTGTGGGGCAACGAGCAAACTATCTCTTGTGGGTAAAGTGTGCAAACTCTGCAAAGTCAAAACTATTCGAATAACCATGCCCACGGTCAAGGGCGGACATGAGAACTTAACCGATATAACTCTATTTCAAAAACTTTGTGGGTTGAATGAAAATGGAGGCGTGGAAAGCCCTCGATTTGTGTTGCCCGGTGTCGTCCAAGGATAATGTAAGCGGCTATAACGTTGAAGGTCTAGCATATGGTGTAGAGATCATGTAACGGTGGATGAAATCGGATCGCTATTATTATTGCATTCTCTTATACATTATATTTTTGTTCAAAACTGCTAAGTCTCAGGAAATTTCTATGTATTATATTTTTAAATAATGACAATGCTTTTCACAAAATAAAATATCAGGAAAAATAAATAGTCATAAGAGAAGAAGATGGTTGTTTGTGGTAAGCACATGAAGATGTTAGTGGATTCATGTCGATTATAAAATGGAAACGATAGTGTGGATTCTAGGAGGAATAAATTGGTGGAGCCTAAATGAATAGATAGGCTAGATAGATGATTTAAATAATTTTTGGAGAATTAGAGTGTAAAGGTAATTGCTGGATTACGACATTGATAACTAATATAAATTCTTGGGAGATGTTGGCGATAATGGGATTAATATGATTTGATCAAATACTAGATGGATCAATTGAATTTTTGGAAATTTGGAGATATGATAATTGGAGTATAGCTTGATCAATTGAATTTTTGGAAATTTGGAGATATGATAATTGGAGTATAGCTTGATCAATGGTATTCTTGGTGGAGGTATACTAGTGAATTAGTTAGAGATAGATAATGGAAAACAAGATTGATTATTGGAAGAGCAAATTATGGTTTTGGAGTAGTAACAGAAAGGATTGAATTGTTAGACAGTTCTGATACGAATGATTTCGGTGGATTAAAAAGTAATTATGTTAGAAAGTCATTAGAATTGTATGAAGAGTTGATGAATAGCAATTACAAGATTGAAGTATTAGGAATTCAGAACACAAAAGATATTGGTGGATTCAAAATAAATGATGACATTCGATGTTTGGAATCTTAGACAGCAATCAATATAGAAGGTGTATGTTCGGTGGATTAAATAAATGATGACATTCGCTGTTTGGAATTTTAGGTAGCAATCAATATAGAAAGTGTATGTTCGGTGGATTAAACAAATGATGATATTCGTTGTTTGGAGTTTTAGACAGTAATCAATATAGAAAGTGTATGTTCGGTGGATTAAATAAATGATGACATTAGCTGTTTGAAGTTTTAGACATCAATCAATATAGAGAGTGTATGATCGGTGGATTAAATAAATGATGACACTCGCTGTTTGGAGTCTTAGGCAACAATGAGTGTATGATCGGTGGATTACATAAATGATGACACTCGCTGTTCGGAGTTTTAGGCAGCAATAATAACACCATGATTAAATAATAAAAATAAGGCTAAAAGCAACTTCTTGAAAATAAAACAACCCGAGCCTCTCCTTTGATTAGCCATGCATATTATTTATTTGTATTCTGTGTATTAGCTCGCGGAGCACGGTAGTTTTGCTCACACTCGCTCTCACAACAAATCCAGAATCAGGAGCCAGTTCGCTACGCTTCAGCAATACTCTTGGTCATGATGGCGAGGAAGATGATGATGTCAAAGGCTACGTCGCGAATCCCCAATTGGCTGCCTGTGGGCACGTCCTGAGGGTCCCACATATGTGCTTCGTTTCCGCTGCTGCATTTTATTGGTTTTGGCCTAATCGGCCCATGTGTAAGTCTACTATTCTATTTACGCTTCCGCATGATATGTATTTTGATATCCAGTTCTGTATCTGTGAGCAATATCTATTGATCCAGGGAATAGTGCAGTGGAATCACAGAGGATTCCGGATTGTAAAATCTAATTATTTCCTCAAAATTCTATTTAGCCTGGCCGTTAGTCTCATGACTAGAATTATTTCCTCAAAATTCTATTTCCAAAAATATAAGTCATATTGCTCATTCTTATCTTAGACAATTTCCCCTCATCTATATGCTGCCTTAGCCATTTTACTTCTGGAGCTCTCTTATCCGAATTCAAAACAATAACACGAGAGTGAGTGCTAATATCAATCAAATTACCCCCAAATACTTCCCTCTTCTTTCCATTGATTAAAAAGGAAAATTTTGATCCTCCTCTCGTACACTTACTCCAAAACTTTAAGGTTAGGAACGTTGAAGATGGTCATGAAGATAAAGTGGTTTCATTTTAAACGAACTATGCAGATGAACCCTGTGCCCTCTTATGTGTGCTCCCCCGAATAGACATTGTATTATCGCAAGATTTCACTTTGGCCCTATGCACTGCCTTCTTGCCCTCGGGCGTCCTATTTCGCAGTCACGAAAAAGCTTGCTTTTAAAATTGGTGTGGTTACAGATCACCCCGCCGAGATATATTCTTTAAAGTTAAAATGGGTTTAGAATGCCTTATCTCCGCAATTTAATCTCACATCCTGCTATTCGCTCTCACCTTTTGCTAAAATTCCTATCAGATCCATAGGAGGGAAATAACGGATAACCCAAATCCAGGGCAACCAAGAAGAAGTGAAGACTCTGCAACCTTCCAGTACTTAAGGAAAACAACACCACTGTGAAGAAGACCTTCCGTCAGGAGAGTGTCCACTGAGCAAGATCACCTGTTTCTGCGAAGGACAAGACTCTTACCCCAAGGATTGCTCCTTGAATCTGTTGCTGACCAAGACAGCTAGAGTACAATGGATGAATAATGACAATCGTCATTTATTTAAGGGGGGTAGCCGTAAGAGACAAAAATATCGAAAAACTACGACGATGTTAAAGAGCAAGCATCTAGAAGTCTACAACCTAGCTGGAAGAAAAAGATCTCTCTCTCCTCCCTTTTGCTTTCCCTAAGTGTGAACCCCTTTCCTACGCAAAATATCTTCCTTCCACATGTTCAGTTCTAGTGTTGTTGATTTTCTAGTTGATTCATGCATGCATCATGGCTGTTTTGTGTTTATAGTCAAGTCATGTACACATGCATGCATGGTTGTGTTAGACGTGTTTGCATGCATGGTTAAGTCCGAGTCCATGTATACGTATACATATACGTGCATACGGCCATGGCATACGAGCTCATATAGGGTTCTAGTCGGTTTGGAGTTAGTTTAGGTTCGTGCATGTGTGCCATATAAAGGGTCGGCCGATGGCCACGTAATGGAGGACATTTTGCATTGAGTCATATATAGAAAATACGCCATGTTCGGTGGCCATATCTTGCATATGCACCGTGAAATCCATCTAGGTCTCATCCTTCGCGTGAATTCTGCCGTGGTGTTGGAGTTTATTTGACGGATTGTGTGATCCACGCATTCTTGTTCGTGTGCCGCGCGCGCAGTGGACGCCGCTCACGTCTTGCTATTCTTCCGAGTTGTTCTTGTGTTATTTGATCAATCTAAGAGTTAATGTTTGTTGTCGCTAGTGATGTTTGGTTTCTATTGTTTTGCTATCCGTTGTTTGGCGTGAGGACGTGTCTAGGCGAACTGTTGTTCCATGCATAGGAGATTGAGGTCATTGTTTTGTCTTTGTTGAAGACGTCTTTCGCTACGCTCAATCATATCGCTGCTACCATTAGAGACCAATCAATTGCTATTGGATCGTGAGGTACTAGGTTTCTTCCATCTTTGGAGGATAGGAATAGAAGTGCGATCACGTTATCTTCCACCGCCGATTGATCGGTGGAGTCTTTATAGATTTCTTGGAGACAGCGAAAGTGCTACTCTAGGTGTTGGCCACATGATAAACTACTAGCACTACAGTTGTATTGGTGTGCATACACACATACAAGCATCTCGTAGTATTGCTATTAGAGGGTTGATCCTGGAAGGTACCGTGAAAATTGGGACAAATTCACATATAAATCAGGGTCCTATAATTTGTGCTATATGACGTTCTCAATATCGAAGTCTATGCCATCGCACGGCGACACCGAGCGGGTGGAACAACAAACCGCCATCAAGGAAGTTGTCCCACCCAGAGGTGGTGACGCCTGGCATTGTCGGTGGAGGAGTGGCCAGAGCCTGCCGCCACGCCTAGGGAGAGGATTAGAGCGTGTGCAATGTGATGTACATTTTGGTGCTATATAATATTTTGGACTAGATCATGGAAGTGTTATGTGCATTGTGATGCAAGAAATGCACCATATTATCGTGTCACATTCATTGAGGATCGATTAACTAATGGAATGTAGTAATTAAGAAGTAGCATTCACAAGAATGCAATATAAAAGGATACAACATCATAAGCTCAGAACAAAGGCTCTATCATGTTTACTTCCGCTTCTGATGGGAGAAGGCAAAAGTCGATTTAAATACCTAGCTTTCTAAAATAACTTCTACACTCTTTTCACCCGCCTCGCCCACGGTTAAGACAGAAAATCACGACACATCACACACTCCACTCTTGCTTTTATCTTGCGCACGTATCTCTCACTTTCCCCACTACTCGCATCTTCCTTCAAAATCACTTTTTTTGAGCCACTACTATTTAGTTTTAGCCAAATGATGGCAACCATAATCAAAAACCATTGATCACAGCCAAAATGAAAACCCCCAAAGAAATGGCTGATGTTTGCTCCGTCCGCCTAATGGAATGCTCGCATCTAGAACTACTGTATAGATCAGCTGTTAAAGACTAAAAGCAACGCAAACTGTTACAAAGGATACTGCCAGTCAAAACTAGCACTTTCTAGAGCAACGTTCTAGCTTAAGCTCCATTTCAACATCGCGATATCGAAAAGCACAAATGTTCGCATAAATATAAAGCTGTCCTAAGCTTAGCAATCAACTTCGCTGTCAAGAGCATCATCCCTGTTCTGCTTTCATTCACTCAGATTATTTGCACCTGGACTACGCTGCATTGGTCTCTGCGCTGGCTCATCATCTTCAGATTCTAACCATGCTCGTCTCTTCCGTTCTATTGCAGATTGTGGATGTCCCTACAACAGAAAAGAGTAGATAAGGTAATTTTGCAACAAAGCATCTGGAAAAAAAGAAAAAAGTTTTGCATGGACATAAAAAGTTTTAGTTAAATCTAACAAGCAAACTAACTTTCTGTACAAAGCGGGAACAGACATAACATTTTTCCAATGGCACTACTGATTACCATTTATATGTTTCACCCAACAAAACAGATAAGCAATACTAACCATGTCATCTTCAGCATCAGAATCTTCAAGACCAGCTGCAGCAAGAAGGTGATCTGGGGCTTTCTCTGAATTGTCACCATCGTAATCCCTTGTCACGTTTGCATAATCATCTTCTGCTTCTGGCTCATCTCTGTATTCATCTTCTTCCTCTTCCCCATATTGCGTCTTTACCTTCTGATCCTTCCTCTTGCTACCCTTCCTCCTCCTCTTTTCACTACCCCCCTCTTCATCTTCATGCTTGACCTATCTTTCCTCTTGCCAGAGGTGTTGCTGGATGTTTTCCATTGTTCCTAATGGAAAACAGTACAATATCAGAACACGCTTTAAGCTGCTGTGCACAGACCAAATGTATTTGCAGCATTCCAGCCTTTGAGAAAACAATCCTGAGGGAAGTGCTTGAATTAAGTTGCAAGGTCATAGGCAAAATTTACTACCGAAAGGCACAATGCCAAGTTGCCAACTGGACGGTCAATTATAGAGAGATATCACTTGCGTGCTACCCCAAAGTTTGTGATTCAGAAAGATGTTACCTACTAAGTGATACGCAGAGTTCCACAAAATGCTTTGGGGCTGGAAACCGGAAACCTATCGGTTTCCGGCCCAAATCCAGCCCTTTTTTCGTGTGTGATTTCAATTTTTTCCCTACTTTTGATGATTGGAAAGGACCCAGTTCGAACCCTGATGAAAGGTGAGCTCCAGTGATCCAGTCCAGATGTCAGACATTAAGTGGCATTTTTCTAGGCCACAAACTTTAGGCTGGCATGCATCTAAAAGCCTATCTCTTCAGCTGCATATGAGGTTCTTCAAACCTAACACCATTCTATCTATATCAATTTCTTGAAAAACTAGCGACTGATTTCAACGGTCAGTTGGCCATCAATTTTCACAAGAACCTCGCAGTTCCTTCAAACTCATTGGGACCAGAACTTGGCAGTGAAGTAACCAGTTCTCAGTGAAAACTAGCCAAAAGAATAAATGATTTTTATGTTTTCAAATACTATGAACAAACCGGTTTTCAAGAAAGGTGGCCAACAGAACTTATGTTATGTTTAAAATACAAACTTTTCTATGTTAAAACAGTTTATTTCTATATGTTTCCGTGTCATATATCAAATTATTCAAATAGCTTAATGAAACAATGCCTTCTCATGGTGCACATGACAAGGGCCAGGATTGATGAGACCATGTCTCAGTTCAAGTCAAGAGACACCTCGCAGCTCTAAGAAAAGCAATATCCCTGTCCTTGGGAAACAAGGAACCAACTCTTAACAGCAGTTTCTGAACAATGCTCTGAAATATGCATAACAGTATGTAAAATACCTTGACACGTTCAAAGTGTTGCTCCTGTTGCATTACTTGCTTTAGCTCGTCCTCTTGCTTTCTTCTTTCTAACTGTTAACAACACATTACAAATAAACCTAATCTTTTCATCAACAAGTAGAGTAATAGTGTTAGACATATGTTAGACATAGTCCTTGGGCTTTTGGGCTTGGGCCCTTTAGTGCGCTTAGTATAGGCAAGGATCTCTCGGGTTGGCCCATAATGCTATTAACCTAACCCTAGACATCCTTGCCTATATATACTTGCATCCCCATGCCTTGTAGAGCATCCTACTTAATATATTTGCGCTTGCTCACATGGTATCGGAGGGTCGATCCCGACCGTCCGATCTTGCCTTGATCGATCTCGACCATTCCTCTTCTTAACCCTAAATCGCCGCTCTCCTCGCGATGGCAGTATGCCCGCCGCCAACCTCGTCCTCTCCTCCCGACGCCGAGACTTCTACCGGGCGACGCCGCTGAACCGCCGACGACGCCGCACCGCCGCCTTACCTCCCGATCCCGCCTTGCCGCCGCCTCCCAGGCCCGCCGCCGCTCTCGCTGGCCGGCCGCTGAGCGGAGGCTACCGTCGCCTCCCAAGATCGCGCGCGCCACGCCGGCGGGCGCGACATGATGCTTGCGCCGTGTGAGCGCGCCGCCTCTGAGAAGACGACTCGACGCCGAGTCCGCCCATGAAGCCCTCCTCTCCTCCACGACGCTCTTCTTCTCCATGAAGCCGCCCTCGTCAACCTCCATGCTCAAGCCGCTTGTCCGTAACATCCGGCCGCTGGTCCCTCTCGTCCGACCTCGGCTCCCAGCATTACACACGGTGGCACGAGCTCTTCCTCCTCGCCTTGGGAAATACTCCTCGAGGAACATGTCCTCGCCGACCCCAACCCGACCTCGCCCGATCGATCCGCATGGACCGCGTCGTCAAAGCATGGATCCTCGACACCTCTCCACCGACCTCGCCGAGACCGTCTGGAGCGCCGCGCCACCGCCCGCGTCACATGTCTTGCCGTCGAGACTCAGTTCCTCGGCAACCGGGAGTCGCGCGTTCTCTACCTCGACACCGAGTTCCGCGTGTTCATCCAAGGAGACCTCTCCATCGCCGACCATCGCCGCTTCAAGAGCATAGCCGACGCCTCACCGACCGGGAAGTCGTCGCCGACCGGACCCTTGTCCTCCACGCCATCCGTGGCCTCAACGAGCGGTTCACCGCCATCGGCCTTCACCTCTGGGGTGGAAGCGGATCGGATACGGTCGAATAGTATCAAATACGAATACTGAATCCATATTTTTAAACGAATACGAATCTGAATTGAATATTCTCAAATCTGACGAATACGAATATTCTCGAATACGAATACGGATATTTTCGAATACGGATTTTCTCGGATACGAATATCGGATAAAGCGGATTCCTAGCGATTTTGCCGATTTTTACCGGTTTTTGACCTCTGGGTTTAAACCACCTAAATTCAAATTTTGAATCACAAAATTTGTACAATTTTCATGTGTTCTAAAAGCGGATCGAATACGAATCGAATAGTCTCGAATACGGATACGGATACGAATATTCTCGAATCTGAATGCGAATCTGAATACTCTCAAATACGGATACGAATATTTTCGAATACAAATACGGATATTTTCGAATCACGAATTTTGCTTACCATATTCGTGTTTTCTGGATACGAATATCGGATAAAGCAATTATCCGCTTCTGCTTTCCACCCCTATTCACCTCCAACTGAGCCTTCCTCCTTCCTCGAGGCCCGCTACGACCTCCTTCCGGAAGAGCGCACATGACCAACCGGAAGACGCCGCCACCGCTCTCCTCTCCTCCGGCTCCTCCCTCCACGCCTCCCGCGAACCGCCTCCTCTGCTCCCGGCTCTGGCGGCAACACCGGAGGCGTGGGCTCCTCTCCCAAGACTGTGGTCGGCAGCGGCAAGCAGCACAAGACGGAGGCGCCAAGCTTTAAGAACGCAGCGCACCCAAACCCGAAGCTTGGCCCAGCTTCTACAACCCCGGACAGTACCATCCAAATGTGGCTCGCTCTCGTCCTCCTCGCTCCTCCCGCAGGACGCAGCCCGGCAGGCGGCGCCCTCTGCTCACCTCATGCCTCCTCGCCGGCCAGCACCAGTGGGCTCCTCCTGCCTCTCCGTCGCCACCACCTGCTCCGCCAGCCACTCATCACCCGTGGGCCTCTCCCGATCCGACCACCACCTCTCAGCGACTCCCTGCCGGCCATGGACTGGAACTACACCCCAGGGCCAAGACAGCCTTGTCGGCGCCCTCTCCACCATGACGCTTACACCCCCTCACCCCGAGTGGTACTGACTCGGGGCTACCTCCCACATGGCGTCGACCCGGTATTCTCTCTCACCCTCCACCCTTCCACTCTCCACCCTCTTCCATTATTGTCGTGATGGATCTTTACTCTCTGTGACCTCTACCGGCTCCACCAACCTTCACGGCTCCCTCCGCCTCAACAATGTCCTTGTTTCCCCCCCTCATTAAAAATCTCATTTCTGTTCGTCAATTTACGTCTGACAATAAGCATTCGTTGAATTTGATTCTACCGGTCGCTACGTGAAGGATCTTCGGTCTCGGGCGTGATCATCAGTGCAATAGCTCCCACCGCTCTATCCTCTACATCTTCCCACCGCCACGCCCTTCCTCACCATCTCCTCCACTTCACTTTGGCATCGCCGTCTTGGTCATCCGGCCATGAAGTTTTGTCTAAGTTAGCAAGGTCTTCGTTTTTCCTTCATGTAATAACACTTGGCCCATCCATTTGTCACACATGTCAACCGGTCGTCATGTTCGCCTTCATTTCATGTATCAATATCACGTGCTTCAAAGAATTTTGATCTTATACACTGTGACATTTGGACATCACCTGTTGATAGTGTTTCTGGGTACAAATATTATTTGATCATTCTGGACGATCACTCACACCATCTGTGGACCTTCCCTCTTCGGTTCAAATCCGACACCTTTCCGACACTTGCTAACTTCTTCTCGTTTGTGTCCACTCAGTTCGGCGTCACCATTAAGGCAGTCCAGTGCGACAATGGCCGCGAGTTTGACAACTCCAGCACCCGCACGCTCATCCTCACCCATGGTGTCCATCTCCGTATGTCATGCCCCTACACCTCCCAGCAGAATGGCAAAGCTGAGCGTATCATCCGTTCGTAGACATCCTTGCCTATATATACTTGCATCCCCTGTGCCTTGTAGAGCATCCTACTTAATATATTTGCAGTTTGCTCACAAATAGACATATTGATGGTGAAGTAAATGCAGTAAGAAAGAGCTAGACCTGGAATTTCCTCTGTTCCTCAGCCCTCCGACGAGCTTCATCTGCCAAAGCAATGTGGCGGGCAACTTCCAATTTTTGCTTATTCTGTTGCTCAGCTTGCTCAGCTGCATCACGATGAACCTTAGCAGCATCAAGCAAATGTTTGCAATACTCAACATGAGTTTCAATTTTCCTCTCATCAAAACCATGAGAATGGTACGTTGATGCAACAGATAACAGACTGAACACTCTAATAGCGTTCTGAAGCTCGGTGACTGTTGCACGAACCTAGAAATAGAAAACATGCAGTGGAAAAGAGTTATGGGAACAGCATGGTTATAGAAAATATATATGACAATACATCATCGAATCTCAAACAAAAAGTGACAAATTTGGTGAAGGAAAAAATTTGCTAAAAGGCTTTCATTTCCTATATTAGAGCTGTAATTCACAATACCCATCTCCAAGCACATTCAAGGAAGATCTCTGCTCAAATATGGGTGGGTGAAGGCATGAATACCCAATTAATATTACCAAACAAAATGTAATAGCCTTGTGTGCTGTAGCACAGAACTTTTGTATAAAGGAGTAACTTCAACACGACAAAAGGTCACTTCAATGAGTTTTGCCAGATTTTTTTTTCATAAATCAAAGAATCAAAGACCAGGTTAAGAAACTAACGGTACTGACCTCATCAACTGTTCGTTTTGTCTTCTGTAGAGTAGAAGCTGAGAATTTCTGCATTGAAACACCTACATTGAACCGCAACAAATAATTTGATAGAGCCAAATGTATAGCTCACAGCAAAGTTTTCCTGCAGTCTTGCCATTGCTCAGCTTCATAATGTGTTCGGGCAAGATATAGAAGGATAGTTGCATCTGTGTTGTAGAAGAACTTCCATGAGCAATTTTGGTACTACAAGAAAGAAATAGCAACTTCACCTCAGTTCCTTTTACTCTCTGTCAGTCCGTCTCTCTCTCTCTCTCTCTCTCTGTGTGTGTGTGTGTGTGTGACAGAGAGAGAGAGAGAGGAAAGGAGGGAGGGAGAGA
The DNA here is from genome assembly GCA_036346245.1 of Bonia amplexicaulis. Classification (NCBI taxonomy): domain Eukaryota; kingdom Viridiplantae; phylum Streptophyta; class Magnoliopsida; order Poales; family Poaceae; genus Bonia; species Bonia amplexicaulis. The sequence goes on along the minus strand of JAYGGG010000618.1, from coordinate 64,393 downwards.
AAGTGCGTACCATTTTCACTGCTTGTTGAAAAAAGCCCTGAGCAAAATATATATGAGCCAAATTGATCCAGACATCAGGCATCTGAACAAAAATGCTTCCTGATGCAGCTTCTTGTACCTATTTCATTTCAAACTGCTGATGTAATTTCTAACCGTTCACAGTTTTAATATAGAGCAATGAATATTTTTCCTTCCTGACATGTGTAAATAACTCCTTGGCCATATCCCACTGGGCTTTCTCAGCTTGTATGATTCCAATACCATTTGCAGCAAACATATTACCACGGTGCTGCTTTAGTACCTGCATCACAGATTCAGATCCCAACTGTAAGCAGAACCAGCACTTGAGTGACCTCACTATCCTCACAGCAAGCACTACAGAAAAGAATTTGCTTCTTCTACCATGCAAGGTTGCCGTGTGGTTCTAAGCATTCATTGCTCATGTGTAAATAAATCCAACCAAAGTGCATCGTTTTCAATTTACTGGCACTTTTACACTTCTCCAAAGAAAGAGATTGTATCATCACATCTTGCTAGATGTCCTACTCAAGTATTATTGTGGCACCAAAACTCCAAATTATACCTTTCAATTTCCTAAGCGTTAAACTTCTCGGTCAATAGCATGCCATGATCTTTCACTAGAGTTCAGAAAGTGATTTGAAGTGATCTTAAATAGGTGTTATATCTTTTAAAAAAACACACACAATGGAGTCAATTGACTTCACAAGAAAGTAAGGATTAAAAATGAACATGAAAAGTTCAGACAAAAGTTAAAACTAAACATCCACAAAACTTTCCAAAGCTATTCTAAATTTGTTCCTTTGACCAGTTAAAATAAAGTCTCATCTACATAAGCTCAATTTGGATGAAGCCAATCATTCTCAACAAGCAAACTTCCAGAAAGCATCAAAATGTAAGCATAATTTTCACTGTTTGATATATGAATCCCAGATTAGACATATAGAACAAAGTATGTGTGATTGAAGTTGCAAATAAAGAAACGAAAGATTTGATTCTTGTGTGGATGATCACACAACAATGTACCAACAAGCGCAACACTGCTTTGTAACTCTTTGCTAGCCAGAAATGCCACTAGACAAACTAAGAATAAGTTTAATAGCATTACAAGCTATTGACTGCGAGCTCAAGAATGGTCAATAGTATCTTAAACACTAATCACAATAAATGAATTTAAGAAAAAGAAATAAAATAGAGATGATGTTCCTGATAGTTACAACAAAGAGTAGTCATTTTACTAATTGAGATTCATAGCAAATGGGTGGATATTAACAACACGTATAAAACGTGTCTATACACACATCAGCAAAAAAAGACACCTTATGCTGAAGAAAAGTTGGTGGCATATATTTTCATAGGGGGAATTCAATATAATAAAGGTCCAAAATCGACCTTCAAATGCAAGATGAATCTGAGTGGGCAAGTGTACTGGGAATAGTTTAGCCTTTGAAAAAAGTAATTATGTTCCTTTTTTATTGGTATTGAATAATATATTCTAGAATAAAGTGTAAAACAATGTGCATTTGAATACAAACAATGTACTTCCACCAAAATATAATTCAAGTCATTATTTGGCCTTTGGTTTCAAAAGACCCTTAAGAAGGAATTTACTCGCAATGAAGGGTGCATCAAACCCCAAAGCTGCCCTTTTCAACACCGAGTGTTCATTAAATCGGTTGGCATGCTAAGTGAAATAGACCTCGAGAGAATGGCTGAAGCTCTGGATCAAGGTCGAGCCATGCAGCTCCACCCTCCTCTCCCTTCCGATACCCCCTCCACCACCAACCTCTCGCCGGCGGCTACTCGGCCCCGTGACCACCTCATCCTCGCTACGCCTCACGTGCTGCTCCGGCCCAGCGGCCACGCCTCTCTCAAATTAAACCACAGTGTTTGCCTCCCTTCTATCTCCGCTTGCCGCCTTTCTCTCATGAAGGGCGCCCAAGGAGATGAGATGGCGTGATCAGAGTTCTTCCTCCCGCTCTTCTTTGCGCGGTGGCGTGATTCGGTGCCCTGCTCCTACCGTGTCGCGCTCCTGGGCAAGGCTGTGGAGAGTCGCCGACCGATTGATGTTCCCTCCAGGGGCGTCGACCCGCCCTTGCTTGGCCTACAGGCTCCGGCACCGCCCTTGGTGCAGGGACCAGCGTCGTCCAAACAAAAGCCAGTGGTGCGTTCTGTGATCGTGCGTGCTCCTCCTAGGCGCGATCCGGATGCAAATGGGTGGCATGCAGTGATTAGTCGCCGCAACCTTCGCCGTCGACTCAGACCTTGCCGTCCGAGGAGGCCGTTTCGGAGGATCTCAAGAGAAGATGTTTCAACCGCTTCTCCACCAACCATTGTCTTGTGCAGATGTCATCATCAAACGCGTTGCTTCGTTGCCGTGGTCCGGGCATCGGGCGACCAATCGCCGATCCCGACCGCGAACGAGTTCCGTTGGAGGCGGCTTGGGGCGGCACCTCTGACTCGGCCAGGTGAAGTCTCTGCTGGCAACGTTCTCCCCTTGCGGCGATGCCCACGACCCCCAAAGGTTGAGGTCGCGCCTCTTGAGACGGAAGTTGTCACGTGTGTTGGGCCGCCAAGGCGCCGTCGACGCAGGTCGCGGGGTCGCTCTTCAAGAATGGTCGCTGGGGCCTCTTCGGTGGTTTCGGCGCCGGAGGAAGATGGCGCCGGGTAGGAACAGCAAACCGAGGCTGCTGCCATTGCTGATCATTTTGGAATCGACGCTGGTGACCTCTCTCTTCACCGAGCGAAGCCTGAAGACTTCTTATTGTTGTTGCCGGATGAAGAAACAGCGCAACTCGTTCTGAATGGTGGTCAGCCGGTGCGGACGTCAAGGTTTAGCTGTCTCGTCAAGCCTTGGACGCGGCTTGCTCATGCCGCTGGCTGCTGTCTTCCTTTTTGGGTAGAGTTAAGCTTAATTGGATTACCAGCGCATGCTTGGAGCTTAGCCACGGCGAGGAGATTGTTGAGCCCGTTCTGTCGGATCGATGCTTTGCATCCGTCCACCACGTCGCGCTCCGATCTCTTTGAGTTCAAGCTTAGCCGCCGCCGGAGGTCGTTACGGCCGGTGATGAGCCTGTGATGCCTTTGATGCGTTTTCTCGAGTATGAGGTGGAAGTGCACGTCACGAGATGGGTGAGCCTTGGATCATCGTCCCCTAGCTCTTCGCCTTCGGAGTCGGGCGGGGAGGACGCTAATGCTCCTCGGCGTCGGCGGCAGCGGCGACGACGATGCCGTTCCAACAATGTGCCTCGCCGTGATGCAGTTGCGACGAGAACCCAGCCTCGAAATCCGGTGGTGCATGCTGCTGTTGGCGCCTCGACTCCCGTGGATGCGCCCCTAGTGCATGCGTTGCATGGATGCATGGCTGACTCCTCGGGTCCCCTGTCGTTTGATGGGTGTGGCCTGGGGACTCTGAACCGTCCCATCATGAAGGATTGCCATCAGGTCTCAGGAGAAGCTTGCATGCGGAGTCTTAATAGTTCAAACCCCCTTTCTCAAGGACAGTTAATGGATGCTACCGGTGGCACGTCATCCTCCGTGAGCTTGCCCGGTGAATCGAGTTTGAGGATTCTGTCCCCATCGCTACCGCTTGGCGGCGTGGCGTCGTCTCCTACCCACCGTCACTGATAGGTGTGGGCCTAGAGACACAGCGGGCGCAGCAGATTTGGTGCAGCCGGAGGATCTAAGCCAGCCTTTCGTGTTCGTCGCCAAGCATGGCCAGGACTTTCCATATTTATCTCTACCGCAGATTACAATCAGGATCTTATCCCTAACAGGCAGATTTCGGTCAGGTACTTTCCTGAACCAGTTTTCTGCCGTAAGCATATCTCTAACAGCCAAAACCTTCATCGACAGGGTGACACAAGTCACAGAGGGTCTGCTTCCTCAACTGCTGGTTCAAAAGCGACGTGCTAAGCACTCCTCCGGACTTTGTGCTTGGCAAAACAACAGTGATGAATAAACTTGGAGCCGCTTCGTCTCTAGTTTCTCAATCTCAAAAAATTCTCTTGCAGCGGCTGGGAGTGGTGGAAGAGCAGGAAGTTATTGGTGACCTTCAGTTGGAGAAATGCAGTCGCATCTTTGACAAGCCCCTTTCTCAGGCACATATTGCGGCACTTACGGCGTTATTTGGCTGGAAGCCACCTGTGCCAGGTGAAGCCCCACAGACACTGTCATTTTCTCCAGTGTGGCCACTGGTGATCTTTGATTGTGTTAAGATTAAGATCATTTGGTCGCATAACTCATGTTTAATGAATTCTAATATTTTAATTTGGAATATGAGAGGTCTCAACCAAAAGGCAAGGCGTGATGGTGTCAGGAATTTGGTTAGTTCCATCAGGCCGGATATGGTTTGCTTACAGGAAACAAAGAAAGAATCTATCTCAGGTCGTATGGTTACTTCCATGCTCGGTAGTGATTTTGATCAATTTGTGGTACTCCCGGCAATTAGATCAAGTGGAGGGGTGTTGTTGGCTTGGAAGGGCAATGCTTGGCATGCACTCTCATCTCGGGTTGATACTTATTCAATCTCGGTTCAGTTTGAATCTCAAGAAGGGCCTCCATGGTGGTTTATGGGTTTACTGGTCCTCCTTCCGATGACCGAAAAGTCATTTTACAAGAGTTACGAGATATTCTAGCGAGGATTGTCATGGGTCAGTAGGCAATTGGAGGATTTCAATCTTATATACATGGTTGAAGACAAGAACAACACTAATATTAATAGGGCAATGATGGGCAAGTTCACTGCTTTTTGGATGATATGGAGTGAATGAAATCTTGTTGCTTGGTCGTAAATATACCGGTCAAATGAGCGGAGGTGCCTACTTTGGTTCGGCTTGATCCGATCTTCATGTCCATCGATTGGGAACAATTTGTTCCACGATTGCATTCTTGAGCTCGGCCTCCATGATTTCAGATCATTGCCCACTAATTCTTGGTTTAAAGGTTAATGTTCAAGGGAGGCGCCGCTTTCACTTCGAAAGTTTTTGGCCCAGACTTGATGGATTCTTGCAGGAAGTTGAGAGCTCCTGGCTTAGGCCGCCAGTAGCCTCCTCGTCCGCCGCGGCTCTTCTCCATGAAGTTAGGCCGCCTTGCACGCGATGTGCAATCACGGAGCCAAAGAGAATTGGTAACGTCGAGTTCAATTGCGGTCGCATAAGGAAATCATTCATCGCCTGGAGATTGCACAAGATTCTCACTTCAGGATTCAATTGCAGTCCTCAAAGGAAATCATTCATCGCCTGGAGATTGCACAAGATTCTCACTGTCCAGTGATGAGGATTGGCTCCGGCGTCAATTGAAGCGGCATGTTCTTGGGTTAGCATACGATTGCCCGATTACGTTCTAGCTTAAGTTGGATCAAAGAAGGGGATGCAAACACAGCTTTCTTTCATCGGCAGGCTCGGCATAGAAAGAGAAAGAACTTCATGGCCAAGATTAAAGTGGGAGATAGAATTGTTATTAGTCAAGAAGAGAAGCGAGAAGCGGTGGGACTTTTCTCTAACCTTATTGTACAGCAAATTCAAAGAGAATGTACGCTAAACACGAATCCTTTTTCAAGAGCTGTTGATCATCATCTCTTGAATTGAGTTTTTCAGAGGAGGAGGTTTGGGCAACAATAATCTCTACCACCGATAAAGCACCGTCCGTATGGTTATACCAGGCGTTTTTATAGATTCTCACTGAATATTATTAAAGTGGACCTTCTGGCTGCCCTAAGCGGATTGTTGCAGGGGGATGTCAGCAGGTTGTTTCTTCTCAATTCAGCATACATCACTCTACTGCCAAAGTCGCCGGAGGCTGCGGAAATCAAGGACTACCGACCTATAAGCCTAGTGCACAGCTTTGCTAAACTTGTCACTAAATTGTTAGCCAACAGGTTGGCTCCCAAGCTAAATGTGCTGGTGTCCCCCAACCAAAGTGCTTTTGTTAAAGGACGATGCATCCAGGACAACTTTCTTTTGGTGCATCAAGCAGTCAAGTGCACATAGAAAGAAGGAACCAAGAATTCTACTCACGTTGGACATATCAAGGCTTTTGATTCGATGTCTTGGTCTTTCTTGTTGCGTTTTTGAGATATTTGGGTTTTGGTCCAGTTTGGTGCAATTTAATTACTAAGCTATTGAGAACTTCTACAACTCGAGTTTTAGTAAATGGGGTGCCAGGAGATCTGATTCAACATCAACGGGGGCTGCGGCAAGGAGACCCTCTATGTCCAATGCTTTTCATTATAGTCATGGATGTGCTTAATGCTTTGATCAATAAAGCAAGTGACATTGGCCTTTTACAGCCCCTACTCTCGCGAGGTTCGAGTCAGCGAGTCTCTCTTTATGCTGACGATGTAATCCTCTTCCTAAGACCTTGTTTGGATGATTTGGCTTTGATCAAGGAGATTCTTCGGGTTTTTGGTGAGGCATCAGGGTTGGTCACTAATATCACTAAATGTTCTATGAGCCCGATCCAATGTCAGGACCAAGATATTGAAGTTGTGCAAACCTCTTTTCCATGCAAGGTGCAAGAGTTCCCTTGCAAGTATCTTGGGCTTCCTTTGTCTATCAAAAACTGCTCTAAGGCTGATTTCTATGCAACAATTGACAAAATTGCGACAAGTCGCCTACTTGAAGGCAACCATGATGCACCCGGCTAGGAGGGCCACCACGTTCGTGCAAGATTTACGGCTATACCCATCTATCGCTCCTAGCATTAGACCTTCCTAAGTGGGTAATTAAAGCAATTGACAAAATAAGGAGGGCTTTTCTATGGAAAGGCTGCAAAGATGTAAAGGGAGGTCATTGTCTTGTTGCCTGGGGTCGGGTCAAGAGGCCGATTGATCTAGGAGGCACTGGAATTCTTGATTTGGAGGTACTTGGATGGGCATTGCGAATGAGGTGGTTATGGCTTAAGAAGACTCAACTTTGACCGCCCGGGTTGGCCTTGATATCCAAGTGCATCCAAATTCTTTGGCTATGTTCTCTATTTCAATCTTATTTATTGTGGAGGACGGCAGTAGAACACTTTTTTGGAGTGAAAAATGGCTGCATGGACAATCCTTACATGATCTTGCACCGCTCTCTATAAACTTGTGCCAAAAAAATTGCTAATCGAAGGACCGTCAGAGGCGCCGGCGGATGGTACTTGGATTCGTGACTTTGCAAGCGGGTGGACAAGTGAGTTTCTATCGAATATCTCCATCTTTGGGAGATCTTAACCGCTTTGAACTCACTCCGGGAGTAGAGGATCAACATATATGGATACCATCTCCTCTGGCGAATTCTCAACCAAATCGACCACCACCGTTTTCTGTGGTTCTCGTGGAGTTTGAACCGTGGAAGGCAATTTGGAAAACTTGGGTCCACCTCGATGCAAGTTCTTTGTTTGGTTGGCCTCTTTAAATCGTTCTTTGGACGGTAGATCGCTTGGCCTGTCAGGTTTAGATCACCCAGGCGTTGCCACCTGTGTGATCGGGAGGAGGAGAATGTGCAACACTTGCTCACTACTTGTGTGTTTGCAAGGAGTGTGTGGTTTTCATGTTATCTCAGATTGGTGGGCTACAAGACTTAGCTCCGGGTGGATGACCGCATCTTCTGATTGGTGGCATCAAGCTTTCGATGGGTTCCCAAGGCTATTCGCAAGGGTTTCAACTCTTTGGTAGTGTTGGTGGCATGGTGGATTTGGAAGCATAGAAATGGTTGTGTTTTGAGGGGCTTCACCTAACCATAACGCTATTACGCAGCTATTAGAGATGAGGCCGGTTTGTAGTGTATGGCGGGAGCCAAAGGGCTCCGTGGGATTTGGCATTGATGGCCTTTTGTTGTTCCCCTTAGGGGTTGTACGAGTCGTCTAGACTCCTTATTGTTTTTCTTCTTAATATAATGATGCGCAGTTCTCCTGCGTGTTCGAGAGAAAAAAAAAGTGTTCATTAAATCAATGCGATGAAGTGAAGTCTATTTAAAACAATAAATAAATGTGCTAGAGTGAAGTAGGCTCACATACCAATTGAAGCAAAGAGTATGCATCTTTTCCCTCGAGCATCTTTAGCATCACGTAAATGCTCCTTGCGATGGCCGTGTTTCACCACTCACGAGTTCAAGACTTCCAAGCATAGAGAACGATTTGGATACTTATCATCTATCTTGAGCCATGTTATTACGATTAGTCGTCCGGTCGATATTTGGTGGACGACTAGCGAGACCGACTCGACTGGAGCGACTAGTCGATGCGACAGACGACTAATCGGCGACAAATCGCAATTAGTCGGTGAACTAGCCGTGCCGATCGAAAACCGAAAACAAGAAAAAGCAGGAAACACGCGCCGGCCCACGCCCACGAAGACCGATGAGTCGACGGTCATTCCCGTGCAGTCAGGTAACCCTAGATCATTCCTCTCCCGTGAGTCCACCCGTGCGACGGTGCGCACCGCCAGAAGCGACCGAAACCGTCGTCTTCTCCGTAATGCCTCCCTCTCCGTGGTCGCCGCCGTGTCGTCTTCTCCGATGGCCGCAGCCTCCTCCCGTCGACGGTGTGAGCCGCCGAAGCGGCCGCCGCCGCCGTGCGTCTTCTCTAGCGGGCCGCCTCCTCTCCGCGGTTGTCGCCGTGTCGTCTTCTCCAGGCCACCGCACCTCCTCCCGTGCGACGGTGTGGCCGCCGAAGCGGCCGAAGCCGTCGCCGTGTCATCTTCTCCAGCGGGCCGCCTCCCACTCCCGTGGTCGTCGTCGTGCCATCTTATACGCTCAAGACCGTAACCAACCGGTGCTCCTTGCTTGTTTCTTTTCTTTTGGGGCGATTTTGGTTGGGGTTTTCGGAGAGGTATTGATTTGTCTACTTGGTCCATTATGCGCTTCTTGAACGATGGATTTTGCTTTTCTTTCTCGGTGTGGTTGTTGGGATCCGACGGGCGGGTTCAGAGCTGGCCGGCCACGGCTGGGAGCCACGCATTAGTTCATTAGTACTTTGGTAGCAATTAGCAAAACGAGCTACATCATTTCGCGAGATCGACCGACTAGTCGAGACTAGTCGATCCGACTAATCCACTAGTCGGTCAAGTCGCCCCTTGGCGACTCGACTCGACTTTACGACTTAATAACATTGATCTTGAGAGCATCACTTATCTAAAACAAACACGGTATAATTATTCTCAATTAAGCGTAGGACAAAGCATAACTGCACAAGATTTACCACCGATGCTCGGTTGAAAATTGTTCCTTTCTTTAGCAATAGTCGCTAGCCTCGATAGGCATCAATATAGTCCGCATCTTGTTATTAAAAGAATTAGGAGTTAGAACACAATATGATACGGGGATCTTCTTCATTGTCGCACAGAAAATCGATAGGCACAAAAGAATGCTACGAGATCTATTTCAATAGTCTATTAGGAAAGCAATGCGCCTACCCACCACCCTGGGGAAAAAAGGAAAATGACATTTTGAGAAAAGCATTCTTGCCATCGAAATTTTCCCACAATACCTACGTACTAAATACACCATCTCAACTTCAATGCCTCTTGTGAAAATTATTTGGAGACAAATTGTATCGAAAAAGTAATTGCCTCGGTATATGTAATTTGGTCATAATTGCCAAGCGGTTGTGAATGGAGGAAGTACATATCTTTTCAAATAAAACTCCTAGGCAAAACAGCCCGTGAACATGATCTCGATCACATAGACATATATGTAAACGAAGCGAGACAAAATGTTTGTAACGACCTTTGAGGCTTTGACTAGCTTTGACATTAATCATTATCTAGTAATTTCCTAAAGGGTACATAGAACACGAAAACAAAGCATAACCGATGAAAGAATTGAAAATGCACAATGAACCTATTCTTGACTAAGAAATATCAACCATTCTTGAATATCCTCGACCACGAAAATTCTATTCTTATAGAACTTTCGAGAATCGTGGACAAACAAGGAAAATCAGACATTACTTATATAAATATGGGCGGTACATCACTAATTTAACAAGGAAGGAAATTCCAATAAATTAAAGCAAAGATCGTGCACTGCATATCGTGAAGACATGAAAATGAAAGATTATGTGTGCAAACTAGACAAGTCGTTATATGGATTGAAGCAAGCTCCTAGAGCCTGGTACTCAAGATTAAGTGAGAAGTTACTACAACTCGGTTTCGACCATCAAGAGTCGATACATCACTTTTCTTTTATAGAAGAGGTGATGTGATCATCTTTATGCTCATTTATGTGGATGATATAATTGTGGCTAGTTCATCGGCTAAAGCCACACAAGCTCTTCTTAAAGACCTTCAAGGTGAGTTTCCACTAAAAGATTTAGGTGATATACACTATTTTCTTGGGATTGAAGTAAAGAAGATAGATAATGGAATCCTTCTAACACAAGAAAAATACATTTGCGATTTGTTGAAGAGAGTTCGATGCAAAGGTGCAAACCAATGAATACTCCTATGTCCACTATTGAGAAACTGTCATTAGAAGGACAAAAATTGAGTCCTGAGGATGGCACAAGATATAGAAGCATAGTTGGAGCATTACAATACTTAACCCCGACAAGGCGGATATTTCTTTCTCAAGAATAAAGTGTGCCAAGATTCAGATGCACCAACAACCGCACATTGGATGACTAAAAGAATACTTAGGTACTTACAACACACTATGGGATATGGACTGAAAATTACTAAATCCTCTTCTATGTTAGTTTCAGGATTTTCTGATGCAGATTGGGCTGGTTGTTTGGATGATAGGAAATCCACAGGAGGATTTGCTGTTTTTCTAGGAAACAATCTTGTATCCTGGAATGCAAAGAAACAACCTCAAGATCTAGGTCCAAAGATGAAAGTACAAGGCAATGGCTAATTGTACAAATTGAAATAATGTGGATCCGGACTTTTCTTAAAGAATTGGGAATTTCTAGTCCTCCTGCAGCTCGACTATGGTGTGATAATCTTGGAGCAACATATCTATCTGCCAATCCAGTTTTTCATGCTCGAACTAAACATATTGAGGTTGATTATCATTTTGTTAGAGAAAGAGTAAATCAAAAATTGCTTGATATCAAGTTTATTCCAACAGGAGATCAGATTGCAGATGGTTTCACCAAAGCTCTACCCATTCAACGGCTTAAAGATTTTCGAAGCAATCTCAACTTGATAAAGTTGTGATTGAGAGGGGATGTTAGAGATAAGGCGGGTTAGAGATAAGAATCTGTTTGTAATCACGCAGAGATATAATTGGAAAGACACGGCTATAGATAGAATAGATTGATTTGAATGCAATAGATGGAAATAAGTCCCGCCAGTCTTTCCAATCTTCATACCGATATATTGTACCATATATGGCGTTTGACCTAGTATTTAACATGAAGGGATCGGTGGTGATCCTTAACCCCAAAACAATAGATCTTTTCATGGTATCGAGCCTCCTCAATGGCGAGCTCATCCACCCTTATGGCCGCCGCCCTCGTGTTATCCCGTGACTAAAAACTAACTAAAACCAACTACACTGTGGAGAGCCCGATTCTTCCAAAGAATCCGTGGTGCAAGACTTGTCGGCTACCTTGATGGATCGGCAACAGCACCAGCAGAGGAGATTATCACCAAAGATGGCGAGAAGGAGATCAAAATCTTCAATCCCGCATATGATCTCGTGGCTTGAGAAGGACCAAGAAGTCTGGGTCACTTACTCTCCTCTCTCTCACGAGATCCCGATCCATGTGGCCTCCAAGAAGACGGCTTGAAGTCCGAAGGCTATTGAGCGATGTTTTTCGCCCAAACTCGTGCGCAGTCGTCAACACGCGCATTGCCCTAGCAACAACAAAGAAGGGCAACATGACGATTCTTGAGTATGTTGGGAAGATGAAGGCTCTTGGAGATGAGATGGCAGCCGCAGGAAAATCGCTCGATGACGAAGAATTAGTATCCTACATTCTTGCTGGACTTGATCTTCAATACAACTCCATTGTGACCAATGTCACTGGGCGATCAGATCCTGTTACCATTGGTGAGCTTTACTCTCAACTTCGAGTTTCAACAGATTGAATCTTCGCAGAAAATCGCACCACCATCTGTCAATTCGCAATGCGTGGACAAGGTGGATCTCATCATGGCTTCCAACGTGGTCGTGGAGGCAGCTGGAGGCCGAGGTCGCACAATTGAGTCGTGGTCGCAGACAAAGATCCAACAATACTAACCGAGGCATCGCAGATGCAAACACACGTCCTATTTGTCAACTTTGCAAGAACAAGGGACATATTGCTCCGGCCTGCTGGTATCGCTTCGATGAGAACTATGCTCCTGAAGAAAAGAGTGCTTCTGCGGTGAATTCTTATGGTATTGACACAACCGGTATACCGACACGGCAATGAGACCATATCACAAGTGAACTTGATAAGCTGGCATACGCGAGAAGTATACTGCTGGTGATCAGATCCACACAGCAAATGGGGCAGGTATGAATATTCATCATATTGGTCATACTATTGTTCATGCCCCCTCTCGTAATCTCCATCTTAATAAAATTCTTCATGTCCCTAGTGCTAAAAAAAACTTAGTTTCAGTTCATCGCCTTGCTGCTGATAATCAAGTGTTTCTTGAATTTCACCCTACTTTCTTCTTGATTAAGGATCGATCACAAGAAAGTCCTTCTCAAAGGCAAATGTGAAGGAGGTCTTTACCCTCTCATTCACACCTTCTACCGGTCCCAACAAGCGATCTTTGGAGCAATAAAACCATCCTCATCAAAGTGGCATAGCCGACTCGGTCATCCAGCATCTTCAATAGTGCAGCAGGTTGTTAGATTGAATAAACTCCCTTGTACCCCAGAGTCCAATAAAGGGGCTGTTTGTGATGCTTGCCAGCAAGCAAAAAGTCACCAATTACCATATTCCAAGTCATCTAGTGTCTCTAAAACTCCTCTAGAGCTAGTTTTCTCAGATGTTTGGGGACCAGCATGTGAGTCTGTAGGAAGAAACAAGTTCTATGTCACCTTTATTGATGATTATAGCAAATTTGTGTGGATTTATTTGCTTCACACAAATCAAGTCTTTCAAAAGTTTCGTGAGTTTCAAAGAACTTGTTGAGCGATTGTTTGATAAAAGATCATCTCTATACAAATGATTGGGAGGTGAATATGAAAACTCAATCCTTTCTTCAAACAAATAGGCATATCTCATAGAGTCTCTTGTCCCCATGCCCATCAACAAAACGGTGCAGCTGAAAGAAAACATCGGCACATCGTTGAAGTTGGTCTCTCCCTCTTAGCTCATGCATCTATGCCACTTAAATTCTGGGATGAGGCATTTGCTACAGCCACATATCTGATTAATAGAACACCCAATAAACTTCTGCAATTTTCCACTCCTTTGGAACGATTGTTTAAGATCAAACCTGATTATGACGCTCTTCGTGTCTTTGGTTGTGCTCGCCGCCTCACTTGCGTCCATATAATACTCATAAACTTCAATTTCGCTCAAAACAAGGTGCCTTTTAGGCTATAGCAATATGCACAAGGGTTTCAAGTGTCTTGATATTCAGATCGGTCGATCTATATATCTCGCGATGTAGTCTTTGATGAAGAGGTTTTCCTTTGCTAAACTTCATCCAAATCTTGGTGCTCGCCGATCCAAGTGCTCCTTTTCCTTCTCTTTTGACACTATTGATCACGGGGTGAACAATCAAATGATCAATATGATGATTATCCTCCTGATAATGATGCTCTCCTGACTACTAATCCTTCTCCTGCTCCTGTCTTAGACAACATCCGGCGGCTTGTGCGGAAGAAGTTGAATAACAAGCGGAAGTTGAATAGCGACAACAAAGAGATTGAACAAAGCAGCAGAATCGCACAAAGAAGAAGCACCGATACTCAAGCCACCTATTACTCGGTGTGTACAGCCGGCGTACTAAAGTCCCTCTGCCCGCACATACATCGCCTGATTCTCAGTTTTCAATGGAAGATTTGTTGCGACCTCACGAAATGATGGCTACGCATGAACAACCCTCTCAAGATCTCCCAGCAGCTTACGCAATGACACAAGGTGTAAGCTCTCTATTCCAACATCGACTGTTGCTCGCGTCTGAAGAAGGTATTACAAAACCAAGAATATTTACTGATGGTCGAATAAAATATCTTGATGGGAGGATCAAGTATGGTTTTCTTCTTTGAAAATGGTGAACCATGTAACTTGGAAGAAGCTATGCGATCGGGAACCGGAAGAAAGCAATGGATGAAGAGTACATGGCACTTCGAAAAACAAGACGTGGCATCTTGTACCTCCTAAGAAAGGGATGAATTTAATTGATTGCAAATGGGTGTACAAAGTAAAAAAGAAAGCTGATGGAACAATTGATAGGTACAAAACTCGCTTAGTAGCAAAAGGCTTCAAACAAAGGTATGGAATTGATTATGAAGATACCTTTAGTCCGAGAGTAAAAGCCGCTCAATCGGACTTGTTTTATCTATTGCAATCTCAAGAGGATGGAACCTTGTTATTAAGTCGCGCGACTAGTCGCGACTAATCGTCGATTAGTCGACAAGTCGGCACGAGCACCGACTAGTGCCATCGACTCGACTAGTTGCACTAGTCGGTCGACTTGTCGACTAGTCGGCGACTAGCCGCGACTAGTCGCGACTAGCCGCGACTAATCGACCGGTGTGCGAGTTTTTTTTCTTCTTTTAGACTCGGTTTGATGCATTCTTCTAGAGCAAGATCCGAGTATTCTTCCACTCGAGCACGGGTAGCGATGAGCAAGTAGTAGTGGTGATAGAAGGCGCTTAGTAGTAGAAGCAACAAGCAAGTAGTAGTGGTGATAGAAGCGCTTAGTAGTAGAAGCAACAAGCAAGTAGTAGTAGATTAGTCGACGACTAGTCGGGATTAGTCACGACTAATCTCCAAGTCAGTAGCATCACGACTCGACTCGACTTTACGACTTAATAACCTTGGGATGGAATCTTCGCCAACTTGATGTAAAGAATGCGTTTCTTCATGGTGTTCTTGAGGAGGATGTGTTTATGAGGCAGCCGCCAGGGTATGAAGACATGAAAATGAAAGATTATGTGTGCAAACTAGACAAGTCGTTATATGGATTGAAGCAAGCTCCTAGAGCCTGGTACTCAAGATTAAGTGAGAAGTTACTACAACTCGGTTTTCAGCCATCAAGAGCTGATACATCACTTTTCTTTTATAGAAGAGGTGATGTGATCATCTTTATGCTCATTTATGTGGATGATATAATTGTGGCTAGTTCATCAGCTAAAGCCACACAAGCTCTTCTTAAAGACCTTCAAGGTGAGTTTCCACTAAAAGATTTAGGTGATATACACTATTTTCTTGGGATTGAAGTAAAGAAGATAGATAATGGAATCCTTCTAACACAAGAAAAATACCTTCTTGATTTGTTGAAGAGAGTTCAGATGCAAAGGTGCAAACCAATGAATACTCCTATGTCCACTATTGAGAAACTGTCATTAGAAGGACAAAAATTGAGTCCTGAGGATGGCACAAGATATAGAAGCATAGTTGGAGCATTACAATACTTAACCCTGACAAGGCCAGATATTTCTTTCTCAGTAAATAAAGTGTGCCAGTATCTGCATGCACCAACAACTGCACATTGGACAGCAGCTAAAAGAATACTTAGGTACTTACAACACACTATGGGATATGGACTGAAAATTACTAAATCCTCTTCTATGTTAGTTTCGTGATTTTCGATGCATTTAAATGGTTGTTTGGATGATAGGAAATCCACGGAGGATTTCTTGCTTTTCTAGGAAACAATCTTGTATCCTCGAATGCAAAGAAACAACCTCAATATCTAGGTCCAAAGATGTGTTTAGTACAAGGCAATGGCTAATTGTACAATGAAATAATGTGGATCCGCACTTTTCTTAAAGAATTGGGAATTTCTAGTCCTCCTGCAGCTCGACTATGGTGTGATAATCTTGGAGCAACATATCTATCTGCCAATCCAGTTTTTCATGCTCGAACTAAACATATTGAGGTTGATTATCATTTTGTTAGAGAAAGAGTAAATCAAAAATTGCTTGATATCAAGTTTATTCCAACAGAGATCGATTGCGATGGTTTCACCAAAGCTCTACCCATTCAACGGCTTAAAGATTTTGAAGCAATCTCAACTTGATAAAGTTGTGATTGAGAGGATGTTAGAGATAAGGCGGGTTAGAGATAAGAATCTGTTTGTAATCTGCGCAGAGATATAATTGGAAAGACACGCTATAGATAGAATAGATTGATTTGAATGCAATAGATGGAAATAAGTCCCGCCATCTTTCCAATCTTCATATGACGATATATTGTACCATATATGGCGTTTCACCTAGTATTTAACATGAAGGGATCGGTGGTGATCCTTAACCCCAAAACAATAGATCTTTTCAATAGCAAGCGTGTGATTTCGTAGTCCATGATTGCTTGAAGAGAGCGATCTCGATCGGTTGCTCAACCACAAAATGTCACAAGAAAGAAATAGTGGTTCGCAAGGTGGTTGAGTGCCAATGTGCAATAGGGATAAATTTCAAAGCTCTTCTCATTTTATCCATGCCTCTCCGAATTCCACCACTACAGCAAGTTGCAACACTTCACAACAAAATAAGTAAAAAAAGGTAAGGAATCTTCTTTGTGCACGAGCATTTACCTTCATTTTTGCAAATCCATGATTGCAAGTGCTACTAGAGCATCAACATTTTCGTGGTCCAAGCTGTGAAGGTAAGTTTAATTGATGAAGGCACCGCATTTTCCTTAAGAGATAGATCTTCTATACAAGTGATGAAAATAGGGCTTGCTGTAAAACTCGTTCAAAAGCTTGTCGAGCTTTGTCTAGTCGACCAAGCTTGAATCGGCAAAAGCTATACCAAGCCTTACAGCAGCAAGACAATTGGCATAGGCCCGCAAGGCTCTCTAAGAAGCTAATGGAAGTTAATAGCATATCGCAGCAAAATATAATGGCATTGTAAAAACTAAGTAATGAGCCATTTCCCACCTTATAGAGATCTAATGAGTTCTGTAATATTCCAAAGCTTTTTGTGTTGCAGCTCCATATCGCCCATCGTGAAATAAACGAAGCCTGAACTAACAGAAATATAATTTGAAGATTAGAATCATTAAAAGAAATATGTCAAAACTAATGATTATTACGTGGTGTTTTTGAGTTAGTTCCTTCCACAAGTTGTGATAACCTTTATCCATCACATGCTAAAGAGTCAAAGCAGAGGAGAGAGACACAGTCCAAGGATCAACTAGTTCTAGAGAACCGACAAGATTATGAACAAATTATCGAAAGCATCCAATTAATATTATAGTCTTTACCAAAACTAGCAATATTCTACGATGTAGAAATGTAGAACTATCACACTTTCTTTGGTATAATATAAAATGATGACACTTCTGTTGGCTGAAATCATAGTATTAGGTTTTCCATCAAGTTCAAACTTTAACCTAAATGTTTACAATGTAGTCTTAATACTAAAAGCAATCTTGCATTAATTATTTGACAAGCATTTCAATTTTCAACAACCTTGAGTAACTTACCTGACCAAGTAGAGCTGGAAAATTATTCCCATCTTCATCCAACACAATCTTGAATGAATCAGATGCCATTTGCAACTCACCCTTGGCCACGCAGAGTTGACCCGGAGAGAACATCACAGAGCACTATGTTGGTAATCATCCAAATGAACTAATATTGTAAAGAAATGACAGTAAATGCAGAACTTATAACAAATGCAATCAGAGTGTCCTGTGCCCAAAGCATAAGATCTTCAAGAGAAAAGGAAATATATTTTCACTTGTGGAAAACAAATCAAAATTGATCCCAAAACCAAGAATGCTATCATGCCACATCATCAAATAACCATATCTGCTCAATCGATTAAGAATGAATCATGGCCACAAGTTTTGCTTAATAGTTGTGACTATGAAAGCACTCTTCCTCTTTCCTCCCATGTGTATGCAATGCGACAAGATAGTTTTCCATGCCTTGCTCAAATAGTATCGAGCTATCGAAATTCCCATGATAACATGGGATTATTCACCTAGCATAAATCATACATGGAAACAAACAATAAGACGAAGAAAAGAGATTCCATGATGACAATCAAACTAAGTCATGGTTCTAGAAAACAGTTGTAGCATCCTGTATAAGTCCAATAAACCAAGATGAGGAACCAACCTTACATCGTACATTCATACATACCATGTGCAACAAGCAAATCCAAGGATATAAGTTCAAACAAAAAAAGATATGGCTGCGTCTATAACACGAACTATATCCAATGCACACCAACTCTTAGGCTTTCATTCCTTCGTTTAAAAGGATTAACCCTGTTGGTATGGATGGTTCCTAAGCATTGTATGCTACTCTTAACAAAACTACAAGTCTACAACTAGCCACATGGACTAATCCCAACACCACCAGGCCTCACTGGGCGAGGTGTTTACAGGATTACAAAGACCAATCCACACAACTTTATTATATAACTTTGACAAACACATGGCAGTACAATGTTCCAGTGAACTGATTAACACACAAACACACATTCTTTATGTTTACCAGAAAATAATTAAGCAAAGTTCTATACTTTGTTGCAGCATTTCTTTTAATCTCAAACTGAGTTTTGACGACTCTCAAACTGAGTTTTGACGACAGAACAGTTGGAAATAAATACAACGAATCATAGTATCATCAAAATGAAATAGAAATGTGAAATTAAATTTAAAAAACCCACACTTTTTACCAAAGATGATCATGAATGAAGGGCCTGAGCACACAAACAATCAAAGATCAAATGCGCATATACAAGTCGACAACAGCCAATATAGAACCGTGGTAGTGTGGTACAAAGAGATGCACGTAACAGTCACAAACTTAAAATACAACACATGTAAGAGGTTCAAAATGATCTAAATAGTGAAACCTTTTCCAATCCATGTAGAAGGTTCAGTTTCATCTATCCTCGAAGCCCTGTTATAGTATTGAGTCGCGTCTTTGAAATGTACTTCCTTCTGTGGTGCTCTCTCAACCTTTCCCAAGAAAGTATGGAAAGCACCCAAAGCATTAAGGATAGCTATCCGCTCATACTTCACATCAGCATAATACTCATCTATTTCTGCAAGGAAGAGGAGATGATTCAAAATGTATGTATTAAGATAATAACTTCCAAGAAACAGTGAGAAACTAAACTGGTAGGATGCAATGAAAGACGCTGAGGTTCTGACCATAAATTATAAAAGCAGAGAATTAGAAAATAAAAAGGTAACCTGGGCCTGATCCTTCTTCTAGAATCTGCGGAACTGTTCTATCTTTCCTTGCTTGAAATATTCCCTCTGTATCAAAAATAAGATTAACAACTAGTCAAAAAACACAAATGAACATTCCCTCCAGATTTACAACGGCACAAAACTACAGTTCCAAAAACTTCAATTTCGAAACACAAGCCGCATAATTAAACAGCCACAAACATGCTTCAGAAACCATCATTAGTTGTAACCACTACTTCTCTCCTTAACCCTTTTTTTTGTGATTATAAGGAAGATGCGCACGCACACACAACACCACGCGTGCACACCACACAGGCGCGGGGGATGCGCCCACTTAGTACACACCTAGAATGACGGAGGCCAGGGATGAATCAGCAACCTGACAACATTCCTACTGAGGTGCACTTTCGCGTGTGCGTAAAGTTCTCTTGCCTCTTGTTGTTGTGATTGTTGTTTGACTGCAAATTTTACCTTCCTTTGCAAGGACGAAGATGATGTGCAATATTTATGCTAGGACAATGAAACTCTGACCCAACTGCTCTTCCCTGATTCTCTTTAACTTCCTTTTTTTCAATCTTTGCCCTAAATTATTCCTCTAAACAAAAGTCGTGATATTATTTGAGGTGCTGGTTGGGTCCTGATTTCTGGCAAATCACTAGCATCACCCCGCACGTAGATAGTTCATCTTGAACAACCAGTCAACTAGCGCAAAGCAAAGCCAACCAAGAACAGTATTCAGCAGTTCAACAGAAAATATCAACTACATCGGCCGATTCGACAACATGCCCACCTTGAAACTGGAAGAGGTGGCATATGCAAGCACATGATTCGACGAGATCCTAGCCCCAGAAATTCCAACACAGATTGCTGGAAGAAGCAAGAACCGAGGGTAACCTCGACCACGCTGCACTTAGTTACTCCTCCCACACCGCCGACGACCTAGACCTCCACACAATTGCGAGATATCTTGGGGATTCCGTGGGATTGCGAGGATTAGAGAGAAGGGGGACGGGAGCATAAACGTACCGCGATGATGAGCCAGAGGTGGAGCGGGGCCTGCTCGGCCTTGAGGATGTCGAGGATGTCGGAGGCGTCTTGGGGGAGGTGGTCCAGCGCCGCCCGCACCTCCTCCTCCGTCCCCTGCACCGGGATGTACACGCTCGCCATCTTCCTCCGTCGCTTCCTCCTCCTCCCTTCGCCGCCGCCGAAGGAAGAGAAACCCTACCGTGCGACAGGGGAAGGAGCGCGCCGGCAGGGGAGGAGGAGCACCGTGGCAAGGCCGCACGGCACGGGGGAAGATGGTGGAGTGCGTCGAATTGTCGAAGGACGGAGGAGCAGCGCAACTATGGATCGATCTGTGCGGCGCGGCCTTCTCCTTTTAGGGCATGTTTGGAGGCTAGGGAGAACTAGTTCGAAACGGGATCGGATACGATCAAAATACGAATAGGAAACTATATTTTTAAAATAAATATGAATACGAATTCAAATTTTTTTAAATACAGATATGAATATTTTTGAATATGAATACAGATATTTTTGAATACGAATTTTCTCGGATACGAATATCGGATAAAACGAATTCCTAGCGGTTTTACCAATTTTTCATCGGTTTTTGACCTCACGGTTTAAACCACCTAAATTCAAATTTTGAATCACAAAATTGCATGCAATTTTCATGGGTTCTAGAAATGGATCGAATACTGAATCGAATAGTCCCGAATACGAATATGGATACGAACATTCTTGAATACGAATGCGAATACGAATATTCTTAAATACGGATACGAATATTCTCAAATACGAATACAAATATTTTTCGAATGCGGAATTTTGCTTACCATATTCGCGTTTTCTCGGATACGAATATCGGATAAAACGAATTATCTGTTACCATTTTTCACCCCTAGGGAGAACCCAAATAGCACGACTAGCTAGTGTCTGAGCTAGGCATTGTATGCTTCGGGTGCTTAGCGAAGGCGTAGAGTGTCTTTTGATGCTTGGAGTATTTTGTGTTCGTTATTGTTGATGATGGACTTAGGCATCTGGGCCATATACACCTCCTCCGTTAGATCACCATTGAGGAACGCGGTTTGATATCTATGTGATGGACTTACCACCCTCGTCGTCGTCATCATAGCGACAAGAATCGGTGACTCCATCGCACCACGGAGAAAATACTTCCAGAAGTCGATCTTGGCCATTGTCTTGTAACATCCCAGAAATTTGAATTTGAACACGTGTAGCCTTTGAATTATTTGGAATGAATTTTCTTGAAATTTGGAATTTTGATCGCGTTTCTTTAAATTTTGGTCGAGGTTCCAATAATTGAGAAGTCTATGAAAATTAAAAACAAACATCAATAAGCCAAAAAGGCAATAATGGAAATCTATAGTTTCAAAAATCCGAATATGAAAAGATGATCCACAAAAGGAGGGAGAAACTTGAATTAAAATTTAAGATTCCATTTTGGAATAAGTATAAATAAACAAGCCTATATATATATATATATATATATATATATATATATATATATATATATATATATATATATATATATATATGTGTGTGTGTGTGTGTGTGTGTGTGTGTGTGTGTAATAATATGCAACATACTAACATATATCATGATGAGCTTAGCAAAGGAGAAATAA
Organism: Bonia amplexicaulis; assembly: GCA_036346245.1. NCBI lineage: Eukaryota > Viridiplantae > Streptophyta > Magnoliopsida > Poales > Poaceae > Bonia > Bonia amplexicaulis. Next base: position 42,477 of record JAYGGG010000618.1, on the reverse strand, counting down.
AAGCATGAGAAATCATCAAGTGATCAAAGGAACAAAAATATGCAAAATATATGCATTTACATAAGTGAAAATGTGGGGGGAAAAGAAAGAAGAAAAAAAAGAAAAGGCCAGCCGAACCGGCCCAGCCCATCCCCCACCCCCTTCCTTGTGCCTCGACCGAAGCCGCGCCATCACCGCTCGTCCATTTCGCCCACTGCCGCCCGAGGACACCGCTTCCATCCCGCCCACCGCAGGCGACTGTCACATCACCACAGTGGCGCCCAAAACCGCCACCACCCCAGATACCATCGTCCCGCCCATAGTTTTTCCCTCGCCCGCCTCGTCGCCCGACCGCGACGCGAAACTCCTCCCACCAGGCCTTGGCGCGCAAAGTCGCAAGCGCACGCATTGCATTGTCACGCTCAAATCTTCCCAAAATCACGCCATAGCGCTTCCCGGTCGTCGCCACCTGACACCGCAAAGACCGCATGGCCGTCGCCTGTTGCCAGCTTCGCCCCGCCGCCTATAAAAGCCGGACGGCACTCCATTCACAAAACCATACCTCCCTCTACCTCCTGCCCCGAACAATCGAGCTCTCGTGCACTGAAGTTCACCGTCGAGCCCATTCTTCCCGACTCCGTGTCCGCCCGCCATCGATTGAGCGGAGCCGTTCCTCTTCCCGGCGTCTTTGGAACAAGGCGAAGCCATACCCACCGTCGGACCGAACTTCCCGCAGCCCAAGCCGAGCCCGCTGTTCTCCTTCTCTGCTTTCCGCCGCTCGCCGCTAGACCGCCACGGCAGTCCCCGAGCTCTTGACCCCGGGTAGCCCCTTATCTCGCCAAAGACGCTCCCTAGCCTCGTAATCGACCTCTAACGCAGCAGCCGCCGCACCATTCCCCTGTTCCGCCGCTGCCCCGGGTCGTCGCCGGCCATCCCTCCGGCCAAATTGGTCGGCGAGACCTCGGCCAGAGGTAGGCGCGGGCACGAGCAACCCATTTTGGGGATGCCCACGCCCATCACTTCCTCACGGCGTGGCGAGCTCGTCGTCCTTCGGCCGGAGGAAGGGGATGAACAGTGCCGGTGGTTAAAAAGGTTTAATTATGGTTAAGACATCACTAAAGCAATCATTAATGCTAAACCGGTTAGTTAGTTCAAATCAGTCACTTACATGTGGGCCACACCACTTTAATGAGCATAGAACCCAGCCCCACCTGTCACTGGCACAGAATAATGGAAATGAAAATAAAAGGAAAAATTAAAATTCGGCTGTGGGCCCCACCTGTCAGAGTGTTATTATTTTTACGAATTAATTAAACTGAGAACTTTAAAAGGACATAACTTATTCAATTTAACTCTAAATTAAATGAAACAAATTTCTAAATTCATTTAAATTCAAGATCTATCTAATGGAACCAGAACCATGATTTTTAGCTCATTTGATTTTTTGTGAAATTTCGTTTGGTTTGCTGATTTTTATCCGAATTTTCACGCGTCGGAAAAATAGCGTACGAGGCCCAGGAGGTAGAAACCGAAGCCGAAGCAAACCTCAACGATCAGGACCAGGACCCACAAATGAGAAAGCTTGAGTGAGCTCAAGATCGCGATAAAACTACACAAGGCGAGTCAATACTTTGATCATGTTGAACCTACATTTTCTGCAAATTACTTTTGTTTAAATTATCAAATTGCATGCTGTTATTTTATATACAAATACATGTTTAATTTAAGATTCTAGTTATATGTCTATTGTTTATCTTGATTAGTATTACACCTCCTTTGGAATATTTGAATATGTGAATCTTGTCGCCGTAGCAAAATTATGATAGTAACCTTTCGAAAATAAGTCCGTAATTATACACCATGCTTAGTATTGCTTAGATATTCAGGGGCACTAAAATGCCCAAGCATCACTTTTAATCATGAGAAAATCTGGTTGGGCAGTCATGGTGGTAATGACTGATGTATTTCGGTATGATTGTTTCATGCTTCCAAAAACCTCAAATGTCTTATCTATCTGGGCGGATGGTTCGGGGTATGGTGTAGCGGTGCATGAGAGTGTGGTTAGTGTAGGACCGAAATGGCGACAGAGGGGGTGAATGCCGCTCTCTTGAAAATCGCTCCCGAGAATTCGTATGCAGAACGAAACAACTCACAGAAAATTAATTCTGCTGAAAACTAGAACGCATGCGATTCTAAAAATTTCAGCATAAATCAGAGATTAATTAATAAAAATTTCAGCTGAAAATAATGTCGTTGATCTGCATGCAAAATGGTCAAAGTCACCTCCAAAAAAAAATGAAAATTGGAGCCAATCTAACTGTTCAAGATGCTTTCGGATTAAAACAATGTTTCTTTTGACCCAGTCGAAAACTTGAGCAGCTGAGAATTTAAATGGTCACCGGTTGAAAGACAGAAGCCATGGAATCCGAAAAAGAGAATTCAATCAAAATAGCTCCTCCTGCTGCGGTCGAACGCCGATCAAATAGTTTTCGCACTGCTGACCAAATCGGTGATGCTTTCGACCTTGTACCGAAAATCAAGTAGTCGCTCAAAGAGAAATAGAAGCTAATTCAAGAAGAATGAAAGCGAAAGAAAATCAAGAGCGATCTGCAAAGCAAACCGAAATAACCTAGAAACGAAGGATCGCTTTTGTCAAAAATAGAAAAGGCGTGAGAACTTTGGCTAGCTTCTTTACCAAAAGAAAACAAACCTCACTTTTGAATGTAAGAAGTCCAAGGTGAAAAGATCTTGAGGAAAGACCGTTTTCACGAAAAGAGAAATGAAACCGAAAACACTAGCTTGTGGTTCATGGATCTTCTCGGGAGAACTTTTCAACAGAGGAACACGAGAAAACAAGAAGCTGAAGAAGGAAGTCTTTTCTTTCGGGAATATATTTGCCAAGGGCTTTGAGGAACTACTCCCAGTTCAAAGACAAGATCATTTAGCACCTTCCTAACAGAGGATCCCACACAAGAACAAAAAACTTAGCAAGGAAGGACTGAGAATAGCAAAAGAAAACTGGAAGCAGAAGGAAGCATGAACTGAAGAAATTTAACCACAGAGCTTCACAAAAAGATAAAGAGAGATGAAAGATTATAGAAAAGAATGTTCTACAGTCATCTCATATCCATCCTCACCGTCTGAGAAATCACACAACAGAAGAAGCTCTCCTTCTGCCAACCAAACTCACAACAGAAAGGAACAACACAATTAGGGAGAGCAAAGAACAAAAACTTCAGATTTTATTCGAACCAAAATTACAAGAAGTCACGATACGCATGGATATTAGAACAAGAAAAATTACAAGACTCTCAATCCATCCTCTCCCTCTCAATCCTCAAGAACACCAAGAGCCTCACATGCTTCTTGGGAGGAACACACACACACAAAGTGATGAATGAGCACTCAAAAAACACTTGTGATCCTCAAAGGGGTATGCAGCCCCCAACACCTATTTATAGCCCTTGGCTAACGGGTCTCCAACCCGTTACGCCGGCTAAACCCTAACGGAGCCCGCTCCCGCTTATGCGACCTTGCGAAATCACCATTTCGCCTCCCGCACCTTCCGGAAGCTTCCGCGCCTTGCCGCTCACGACTCGCAACCATATCGAATCTCCGCCGTCTTGACACATCCGACCGCTCGACCTTGACACCGCCTGTGTCTAGTCCGGTCACCTCGTGTCTCACCACGACTCCGCCTCGACGTCCTGCAGCCAACACAGACAAGAAACACATCAAATAGCACCGCTCGACACATGAAAGCATAAATAGTATCAGTGACACAATATTAAGCCCAAACCTGTCAAATCATCGAATAATCATCCTAATCCTATTGACCGGGTTTGACCAAGTCCGACCGAGCCCGTTGCACCCATAGCGACATGGTCCGAACCAACCAACTCAAACTCGACTTCCCTAAGGCGATGTCAATTACTCATCATACACATGGGATGACCTCACATGGTCTCTCAATCTCCCCCTTGATGAGTATATTGACAAACACCGAAAAAGCATGAAGTAGAGTTTGAAGAGTCCAACGTGGTCCATAGAAGAAAAATGAAGCTAATGACCATGTCGATAGAAGGAGCAAAAGAAAGAACAAGTTTTTCTCAAAGCTCCCAAAATGGCCTTTTCTACCACTATTCTCCCCCTTTTTGGCAATAAACACATCAAGAATGCAAGCAGTGGAAAAAGTTATGAAAATGGATGAAATGGCTGAAGTTTGATTATTCTAAGTATTTAGAGCCATGGGAATTATCCTAAATGACCATAACGGATTACACCAGCCATAACACATAAATATGCTATCTAGATCATGACAAGATATGTATATGCTAGCTAAACCAAAGAGATGACAATCTGAAATGTAGTGCAATTTGTAAGCAAGTCAAGTCATCAATAAGCAAAGTCTAGCTAGAGACATCCAAGGATGATGCAAGCCATGTCAATTAAGCTAAGCGGAACCAAGAAGCTAATATTGAGTCCAAATAGAGTGCTATGCGCTCAAGAGTGAAATATTGGTTCAAGTATTTGGTTTTTTTAGTAGCTTAAGTAAATTGAGCACAAATGATATTTTTCTTTTAAAACTTATAGTCGTTTCCAACCAATATTGTAGGACCGAAATGGCGACAGAGGGGGGTGAATGTCGCTCTCTTTTGAAATCGCCCGAGAATTGTACATCGTTTTCAAAAGATGCAAAACAAAACACCTCACAGAAAATTAAAATTAATCTTGCTGAAATTTGGAACGCATGTGACACTAAAAAATTCAGCATAAATCAGAGACCTTCCAGTAAAAAATTCAACTGAAAAAACCGCTGTTTGATCTGCATGCAAAATTGTCAAAGATCAGCGAGAAGAAAAAAAAGAAAAGTGACCAAACTGCATTCGGGTGATTTCTATTCAGTTCTGAAAACAGTAAACTGTTGCAACTTCAATTTGGGTACTGCAGTCTGAACTGCAAAAGAAACTGAAGAAGAACTTTGGCCGAAACCTGCAGGGAACAACTGAACTATAGCAGAAATACAGAACTACTTGCAGCTGCTGTCAAGATATCTGAAGGTTGCCAAAAAAATCTCCAAGAAAGCTAGCTGAAGATAGCATAAAACAGACAAGGGACAAAGCCGAGAGAATGACTGCAAGTCAGAAACTAAATAAACAGGATGCTGAAATCTGGACAGCACAGAGACAACTTGCCGAAAACAAGAATCTCACAGGGAAGATCAAGTAGACTGTGGTCTGAGAATTGATACCTGTCCTGCTGCCGAAAATAGTAAAAGATTGCAGTCTGAAAATTTATGTCTACCCTGCTGCCGAAAACAGCCAAGGATTGCAGTATTTCAAAACTGAAAATAGAGGAAGATGTAACAGGAAAAATCAGTAAAGAACTGTAAACTGCAGAACTGAGACTGCTGTTTTTCTTGTGCATTCGGCTGGCCAAGGAAACACTGAAAGGATGAAAACAGAACTGAAATCGGGCAGAAAGCTGTAACCACTGTAGCAAACCGAAAATCAGTGAAATTGAGGAATAATCTTTGTTCCACTCAGGCCAACGAAGCAGGACTTTAAAGTAAACATCATTGAGACCTCAGGAGGAGAAATTACAGTCAAGGAACACTTGGAGACTGAAAAGAGAACTGAATCAGAAAATGAAAATATTCAATGAGCTTCACAAAACTCAAATTTCTCCTTGATCTTTGATCCTTTGGTAATGAGACTTTGAAGATATATTAGCAATACCCACTAGACTCTACACTCCAAATCTCAAGCCATTTCATAGAGGAATCAGGAAAACCTCAAAACCCTAGAAATTGGAACCAACCGAACAGAGAAGACTCAAAATCCTAAAACTGAAATTAAACATGGATTCTTGGGATTTTAATTGATCAAATGATCTTGAGGTGTTATCCCAACACGAGCAATCCATTTTACACCTCACTAGCAAGAACCAAATCACAAATCACAAAGTCAAAAATCAACCGAACAGAAGAACGAAGAACAGGACACGAAGATAAATTTCAGAATTTCATTCATAAAACAAGGATCATAGATGAGTCCCCATACGCTGTACATTTGAGCAGAAAGAAAATACAAGTAGGATTAAACAAACATCTCACTCTCCAACTCAAGAACACATTTCGGGGAGAGGAGAAGGCCAAGAACAGAGCACACACACCAACTCACGGCATTGCTCACGCAGAGAGACAAAGTCGGGGCACAAAACAACCCTCTGCTCCACTACCAACTCATACCAACTAAAGCCTAAAGCATAACCACTTGCAAAGACTCTTTTGACTCAAATGAAACCCTAATTCTCTCTAGAAGCCATGAGGAGGCATGCAGCCCTCTCCTCTATTATAGCCTTGGCTAACGGGTCTCCGCCCGTTCGCCCGCTAAATCAACGGCGCCCGCTCCCGCTTTTGCAAGATTGCGAAATTCCCTGTTTCGCCCTCGCACCTTCCGGAAGCTTCCGCTCCTTGCCTCGCCGCCTGCAACCACCTCGAGTCCTCGTCGTCTTGACACATCATGACCGTTATGACCTCGGCGCCACTGCGCCTAGTCCGGTCACCTCGTGTCTCGCCACGACTCCACCTCGACGTCCTGCAGTCACACAGACAAGAAACACGTCAAATAGCACCTCTCGATACATGAAAGCGTAAATAGAGATCAAACCTATCGAGTCATCAGAATATGCAACCTAAACCCATACGACTAGGTTCGACCAAGTCCGACCGAGCCCGTTACGCCACGCAACGTCTAGGTCCGAACCAACCGACTCAAACTCGACTTTACTAAAACGATGTCAATTACTCATCATTCTCAACGGGATGACCTCCACATGGTCTCTCAAATATTTTTATCATGTGCTAGATCTCAAGCCTTATGCGACTACTCCAAGCAAAAAGCTTAAGAAGATAGTCTAGGTCATCCAAAACTCCCCCTGAGTTCATGCCTAGTGCAATGGCTAGCCGTCTCATGAGAAAGAATTGGTGAAATCAGTTTTTCGCACAAAAGAGATCGTTTTGCTTTTTAACAGATTGTACTAGCTTATGCATCATCAAGAGACTCAAAACAGCTCAAACTAAGGCTCAATAGAGATTCAACGCTCAACTTAGCCTACTAGACATGGCATGGATCATAAAAGGATATCTCAAGAAAGACTAATCTCGAGTGCTAACATGACAAGTTTTAATTTAAATTGAGCAACTTTAATTAACTTATCATGGAAAAGCTAGTTTACACATATGAAGTCATGATAAATGTAGCAAATAAGCACAAGTCATCGCAAGGTGTAAAGCATTTTAAACATGTCATCAATGAATAATAATCAAGGCTCCATGTAGTTATATTACAATGCAGAATGACATGCAATAAAATCCAACTCCCCATCAACATGTGATGCAACTTTTAGTTCAAGTTGAGTTATGTCAACATTAAGATGTAGAAGTTCCCAAATGAACTCACCACAACCAAAGCAATAAATAAGAGAAGTCATGAAGAAAATCCAACGGGCGATCCTTAAAGCATAGACAAGATATAGAGGATAATATAGCTCGAGTAACTCTTATCTACCCCATATGACTCGTGATTATCGGTGACCGAGAAAACACACACTAGAGAGCAAACATATACCCTGTCTACCCGAGGGTGGCCCAACCCTCGCTAGAGCCTACAAGAAGTGAGTGAGAAACAGCTAATATACAGCATCCTGAAAGCACAAGATAAGAGTAAGAAGTCTAAGCATCTCGGCAAGAAAACCACTCTAACCTATGCTGGAAAGACTAACCCCAATGCACCATATGCAATGCAGACAGAAGGGAGTAAGAGTATAATCAATACGAAAGCGAAGAAAGCACAAGCTCCCCCTCACAACAGTCCATAAGGACAAACCACCCCAAGCTCTTCCTACAGAGCTGAAAACCGAGAGCTATCCAAAAGCTTGGTGAAAATATCAGCCAACTGGTGGTCACTCTCCACAAACTGGAGCACGATGTCACCCTTCTCCACATGGTCTCGAAGGAAGTGATATCTAATATCAATATGCTTAGTCCGAGAATCTTGCATTGGGTTCTCGGCAATGTGTCATCGCGGTAGTGTTATCACAAAGCAAAGGAACACTATCAATAGCTAACCCAAAGTCTCGCAGGTCGAGACCATCCAAAACACCAGCTACAAACAATCGGCTGCAACAATGTACTCGACCTCTGCGGTGGTAACACAGGACCTTCCTCGAGGACCGGAAGCGAGAGAAATGCCAATAAATTGGCAAGTGCCCGAAGTGCTCTTCCTATCTATTCTACAGCCAGCAAAGTCTGCATCCGAATAGGCTCTCAAGGAAAGACAAGAAGAGGAAGAGTACCATATACCATAGTTAATGGTAGCTCGAAGGTACCGAAAGATGCGTTTCACCGCCTGGCGGTGAGATACGCGAGGAGAAGCCTGAAATCGAGCACATAGACACACGGAGAAGTCTATGTCCGGTTTCGAGACAGTGAGGTACAAGAGGGAGCCAATCATGCTTCTGTACTCCTTTTGATCAACTAGCTCACCATCCTCATCTGGATCCAGTGAAGCTGAGGTAGGCATCCGAATTGACACTGGCTTACCATCACTCATGTCAAAGCGTCTCAAGAGGTCACGAGTGTACTTGCCTTGATGCAAGAAGGTACCCTCCCGAGTCTGCTTGATTTGGAAGCCAAGGAAGAAAGTCAACTCACCCATCATGCTCATCTCAAACTCGGTGCTCATGACATCCGAGAACTGTGAAACTAGAGCATGAGAAGAGCCGCCAAAGATGATGTCATCGACATAAATCTAGACGAGCAGAAAATCAGGGCCATGCCTACGAATGAACAAGGTCTTATCCACCTTACCCATCTCAAAACCATGACTCAACAGATAGGACTTAAGCCTCTCATACCAAGCTCTAGGGGCTTGCTTAAGTCCATACAATGCTTTGGAAAGTTTGTAGACATGGTTTGGGTATTTGGGGTTCTCGAAACCTGGAGGTTGTCTCACATAAACTTCTTCCTCAATAAACCCATTGAGAAAGGCACGTTTAACATCCATCTGATAAAGCTTGAAACCCTTAGAAGCTGCAAAAGCAAGAAGGATTCTAATGGCCTCAAGTCTAGCTACAGGGGCAAAGGTCTCCTCAAAGTCGAGACCCTCAACCTGAAAGAAGCCCTGAGCAACCAGTCTAGCCTTGTTTCGAATGACTAACCCCTCCTCACCCTGCTTGTTCTTGAACACCCACTTGGTCCCAATGACATTGTGACCTCGAGGGGGCTCAACAAGCGACCAGACCTTGTTTCTCTCGAAATTTTCTAACTCCTCATGCATGGCATTTACCCAAGACTCGTCAGATAGAGCATGACAATCGTCGTTGGGCTCAAATGAGGCAACAAAAGCAGAGTGGAGACAGAAGAGTGACATGCCAGACTTTGAACGTGTGACTCGCTCAAAGAGGTCTCCAATCATCTGCTCAGAAGGATGAGCTTTCTGGATATGTCTAGGAGGTCCAGGATGAGATGAAGAAGTGGCATCTACCTCGTGGTGACGAGGTAGGAGCAGCCACTAGCTCGGAGGAGGCGAAGGCATGGGGCGATTGCCTTGAGGTGCGGTGGAAGATGGCACCTCAAGGGGTGGATGAGGGACCGGATCGGGTGACAACCCTCGTCTCCATCGTCCTCATCATCCACAAAGATGGTCTCGATCGCTCTAAAGAACACGAGATATCGGGCCCAGTCCGGACCGGCCTCGTCAAGGTCACCTCATAGGTTTCTACTATTTTACTAGACTCGCAGCCTGCACCCTATAAGCCGCGAAGAAGTCGAGTAGCCTAGAAAGATCCCATCACAAGAGCGTGACTCGAACTTATCTAGGTTCTCGGACTTCAAAATAAAGCACTTGCAGCCAAACACACGAAAATGAGAGACGCTGGGCTTTCGCCCATATCTCAGCTCATAAGAAGTGCGGTGCAAGTGTGCCCTCAGAAAAACTCGATTTGATACATGGCACGCGGTAGCTATAGCTTCAGCCCAAAACTTCTGCGGTGTAGAGTATTCATCAAGCATCGTCCTGGCCATTTCGACCAAGGTACGGTTCTTCCTCTCACTACACCATTCTCGCGAGGGACGATGGAGAAGAGAACGGTGCTCTACACTGCCTCATCGCAGAACCTCTCAAAGTAGGAATTCTTGAACTCCGTGCCATTGTCACTGCGGATAGCTCGTAAGGCACCCTAAGCTCAATAGAAAGTCTCCGAAAGACCTCGAAAATGTGTAAACGTCTCATCCTTCGAGGCTAAGAAAAACACCCAAGAGTGCCTCGAGAGTCATTGATCACGACAAGAACATACCACTTGCCTCCTGCCGATCGCACTCGAGTGGTCCAACAAAGTCCATATGGAGCGGTGTCCGGTGCATCGGTCATAGTAATCGTGGCCGGAGGGTGAGAAGCGGCAACCATCTTGCCGTCTTGGCATGGAGCGCAAACAAGATCTTTGACCATCTTGAGTTTCGGCAAACCACGAATGAGATCGTGGCGCTAACTTTCGGGTCAAATGGTCAAATCCAATATGACCAAGTCTCCTATGCCGAAGGAGAGGTCGCGGGACTCGTAAGCAACTAAACACCGAGAGGATCACGGAAGACTCGGAAAAATCAGCACGAAAGATCCTCCCAAAGCGAGAAATCCATAAACCGTACTACCAAGAATCAAGAATTTTGCAATTGTTTTTCTTCAAGCTCACCTCAAAGTCGTCATCGGTGGTGAGAAGCGGAAAGCAAATTATCTGCGACTTACTAACCAAGGCAACATCTCTCAAAATAAATGAATCATTAATGCGACTGTACCTTTGGCGATGGCGCTTGGGATGAAACGTCTCCAAGGTGATCGTCTTATCACCGGAGCTCGCAAGGAAGAAAACCAACGGAATCTCGGTCATGTGTCGTGAACACCGGAGTCTGAGCCAAACCTTTCCTTCCCCGCCCGCGAACCCGAGTCAAGCAGAGTAAAGTCTCGGTACTAGGGTAAATCAAGAGTGATTTTGGCACCCAATCTTGAGTAACACGTCGGCGCGATGAAGTAGTCAAGCACGATCGACCTCTATCTACCCTATGCTCTCGTCACCCAAAGAAGGAAGGTGCGTGTGCGCACAGGCTGCCTTCGGGTCCGATCGCTATGGGAGGCGAGTCGAGCACCGGCGAAGATCTCGATCACGTCGTGGGTAGCTATCTCGACCGGGAAGCGAGATCTACCCTGGACGACGGAAGTCACGACCGGGGCAAGACAAGGACCAAAACCGAAGACTCGGAAAAACCAAGTCCTCGATCTGTCCAAAACCATCAGAAGCAACTGAGGCAAACCTAGACCTCGTATTGGTCTTAGGTGCACTCAAGGTCCGGGTCGACCACGAATACGCCTAAGAGTCGCAACACGGTCTCTGGCGCGATCTTGGCGCTACTGAAACATCGATCGATCAAATGTCCATCCTTCCGGATGGAAGGTACAATGATACCGCCTTCCGAAAGGCGTATAACTGCTGCAGTGAAATCACCTTCTCGTCGAAATCCCTTAGACAAAGCCCGCCGACTTGAATTTGACCTTCTCGGTCCGGGCTTAGTCTCGATCACACACGTCTTTGTGGGTGCGAGCACGGTGGGTGGATGCTTCCTTCAGTCCTCAAGGAAATCGTATCCTAGACCTTGATTAAATCTGCAGATTTTAGATTGGTTTAGAATAAGATTGAGTTTCTTCTTGCCTCCGACAAATTTCTCGAGAGTGTTCATAAGATACTGACACTCCCGAAAGAGAGGTGCAAGAAGAGCAAGGGAAGAAAGAACGAGAGGGTAAGAGAGCGGAAGAAGAACCAATAGCGAGGAACGAATAGCTTGTGCACGCACACCGACTCGAAGGGACAGTCCTCTCGCTAGCCAATTGGTTCACGTCGCTAGGCGTCTCTACCAAACCCTCATGCTTCTTCCCAAGACACACATTACAAGCGTATGGTTGCTTCTCTAGTAGGTCCTTAGTTAGCTTCACATTTTTCATCTAAAACAATCAAGTCAGATTTTAGTTTGTTACAATGATTGCAAGGTGAACTAACAGGGTCCTTAGAAGCAAACTGAGCCATTTTCTTATTGTAGTCAATGATTTCTTGAAACTGCTTGGAGACAGATTCAAGTTCGGCAGTAAGCTTAGGACAATTCATGCATGAAGCAATAGGCTCAAGAAGAAAAGCTTGTAATTCTGCAAGTTTATGATCTGCCCGTTTTAGGTTCATCTTCAAATTGTTACAACTTTACAAGTCTCGAGCATCCGGAGCATGGTATAAAGACCTCTAAAAGCATTGTCCTTATCCTCACATGAGGTGCAAGAAGTAGTCTCAACAATAGTAGGTAAAGCAACAGCTATCCTACTCATCTCTAACTCAGCAAGCAGACTAACATTCTCCACCTTAATTATATCAAGCTCAGAAGACAGACTAGCATGGGAGGTCCTTAGTTTCTCCATGTCACCAAGCAAGGCACAACATGTATCACAGTCGTCACGGGAGGGAGCAGACATAAGTGAAGTAAGCTCCCGTGACAGTCTATCTACTTCTTTCTCCAACTCGCTACACCTAGCTCTAGATTTAGCATGAAATCCTCCTAGCTTAAGAAAAACTTCATTAAGTTGGTCATAGGAGGGACATACCTCGTCAGTCGAAATAGAGCTCATTGTCGTTGATCTAGCCCTCAAGGGCCATGAAGCACATGCCGAGAAGTCGTCGCCGCCATCCTTGCGTTCTTGATCTCCGTCCGTCGTCGTCGCTCCATCCCTCCACCTCGGCGAGGTCGAGGTCGTCGAAGGCGGTGAGGACGCGTGGAAGAGTTTCTTGGCTTTGCCAAGGTTGCGAACGCCTTCTTGCCTTGCGTCTGGACTGGAGGCTCTTGTTGCGGTTCTAGTCGGTGTAGTCATTCTTTTCCGAACCGTAGTCGTTCTTGCCCTTTTCGGCTTGGGGCGGTTGCGGGATGTGGTTGGGGCCACCACACTCAAGCAAATCACGGGTCCTCCTCTTTTCGTCCCTCCTTCTCTTGTAAGCTTGGGAAAATTTGCGAGCAAAGAGAGCCAATCGATCATCCGCAGTCGCTCTAACGATCATCGATTCGTCACGAGAGCGCAAGGAGAAACCGCAAATAGAATCGAGAAGAGGGGCCCGAAGAAACAGGATCGGTGACCAAGGCCATCGATTGTGACTTCGACCTACGAGAGACAACGTCAATCTCGTGAGTCTTGAGGCGCGAGTACAGCGCATCAAGAGTCAAGGTCGAGAGGTCTGTCGTGTCTTTGATGGTGATCACTTTCATCTCCCAAACACGCAGATCGAGTGTAGTGAGCATCTGACGAGCGTTGTTCGAGTCGGGGTATGTGAGACCGACCGCTCGGAGGTTGCTCAAGATCTTGTTAAAACGCGCAAAACACTCATCAAGGGACTCGCCACGATCATTTCAAACTTGTTGTAATCTCGCTTGAATCGGTCTGTCAGCACCGTCTTTATTTGGGTGGTGCCCTCATGGTAAGCATTGAGGTCGCCCAAATATCGGCGACGGAAGATGAGATATGCGGTCAAACTCACTACGACTCGAGCCCCGAGTTATGATGTTCCTTGCCTTAGCGTTTGCCTCAACGTCGACCATGTTTCCTGATTGGCGTCCTCATCGGCGAACAAAGAAACCGAACCTTGACCTTTCGCCGATGGCGAGCCTAAGCTTGGATGTAGGTCTCCATCCGACTCTTCACGAAAAGATAGTCCATCCCATCAAGATCGGGGCTTGGTCGAGTACTTGTCCGTCGCCATGGCTCTTGAGGCCGGTTAAGATCTATGAGGAAGAGCTAACCGCTCGATACCAATTGTAGAACCGAAATGGCGGCGGAGGGGTGAATGTCGCTCTCAAAATCGCACCCAAAAATTTGTATGCGAGCTAAACAACTCACGAAAAATTAATTCTTTGAAAACTAGAGCATGCGATTCTAAAATTTCAGCATAAATCGAGATTAATCAAGAAAATTTCAATTGAAAATAATGTCGTTTGATCTGCATGCAAAATGGTCAAAGTCACCTCAAAAAAATGAAAATCGGAGCCAATCTAACTGCTCAAGATGCTTTCGGATTAAAACAATGTTTCTTTTGACCCGATCGAAAACTTGAGCAATGAGAATTTAAATGGTCACCGGTTGAAAGACGAAGCCATGGAATCGAGAAAAGAGAATTCAATCAAAATAGCACCTCCTGCTGCAGTAGAGCGATCAGAATAGTTTTCGACACTGCAATAGAATCGATGATGCTTTCGACCTTGTACCAAAACGAAGTAGCTGCTCAAGAGAAATAGAGAAGCTAATTCAAGAAGAAATGAAAGCGTAAAGAAAATCAAGAGCATGCAAAGCAACCAAATAACCTAGAAACAATGATCGCTTTTGTCAAAAATAGAAAAGGGCGTGAGAACTTTGGCTAGCTTCTTTACCAAAAGAAAAAGCAAAACCTCACTTTTGAATGTAGAAGTCCAAGGTGAAAAGATATTGAGGAAAGACCGTTTTCTGAAAAGAGAAATGAAACCGAAAACACTAGCTTGTGGTTCATGGATCTTCTCGGAGAACTTTTCAACAGAGGAACACGAGAAAACAAGAAGTCAAGAAGGAAGTCTTTTCTTTCGGAATATATTTGCCAAGGGCTTTGAGGAACTACTCCCAGTTCAAAGACAAGATCATTTAGCACCTTCCTAACAGAGGATCCCACACAAGAACAAAAACTTAGCAAGGAAGGACCGAGAATAGCAAAAGAAAAGCGAAGGTATGGAAGCATGAATCAAGAAATTTAACCACGAGCTTCACAAAAGATAAAGAGATGAAAGATTATAGAAAAGAATGTTCTACTGATCATCTCATATCCATCCTCACCGTCTCGAGAAATCACACAACGAAGAAGCTCTCCTTCGCCAACCAAACTCACAATGAAAGGAACAACACAATTAGGAGAGCAAAGAACAAAAACTTGATTTTATTCGAACCAAAATTACAAGAAGTCACGATACGCATGGATATTAGAACAAGAAAAATTACAAGACTCTCAATCCATCCTCTCCCTCTCAATCCTCAAGAACACCAAGAGCCTCACATGCTTCTTGGGAGGAACACACACACAAAGTGATGAATGAGCACTCAAAAACACTTGTGATCCTCAAAGGGGTATGCAGCCCCCAACACCTATTTATAGCCCTTGGCTAACGGGTCTCCAACCCGTTACGTGGCTAAACCCAACGGAGCTCGCTCCGCTTATGCGACCTTGAAATCACCATTTCGCCCTCACGCACCTTCCGGAAGCTTCCGCGCTCCTTGCCGCTCACGACTGCAACCATATCGAATCTCCGCCGTCTTGACACATCCGACCGTTCTGACCTTGACACCGCCTGTGTCTAGTCCGGTCACCTCGTGTCTCACCACGACTCCGCCTCGACGTCCTGCAGCCAACCTGTCAAATAGTATCAGTGACACAATATTAAGCCCAAACATGTCAAATCATCAGAATAATCATCCTAATCCTATTGACCAGGTTTGACCAAGTCCGACCGAGCCCGTTGCACCCCGCAACGACATGGTCCGAACCAACCAACTCAAACTCGACTTCCCTAAGCTGATGTCAATTACTCATCATACACATGGGATGACCTCACATGGTCTCTCAGTTAGTAGTTGAACCGCCCAGATAACCCTAAGGACTGAATCTTGTCATGAGAGTGCATGAAAGTGTGGCTTAGTAGATTTGTCGGACCTTGAAAATCATCATCATAAGTGGATGAGGTGACGTAGTGCAAGTGGCTGGTCCGCGGATGGCTTGAATGGGACACCCGTAGAGGGTGAAGTTTTCTGTGGCGTGCTAGTAGTGTGGGTAGCCAGCTGCTAGATATTCAGAAGAAGAACATCCCGCACAACATATGGGACCTGCCGCAAGCAGGCCAAGAAATCGTGTGGAGCAACGAGCAGACTATCTCTTGTGGGTAAAGTGTGCAAACTCTGCAAAGTCAAAACTATTCGAATAGCCATGCCCACGGTCAAGGGCGGACATGAGAACATAACCGATATAACTCTATTTCAAAAACTTTGTGGGTGGGAATGAAAAATGGAGGCGGTGGAAAGCCACGATTTGTGTTGCCCAGGTGTCGTCCCCAAAGGATAATGTAAGCGGCTATAACGTTGAAGGTCTAGCATATGGTGTAGAGATCATGTAACGGTGGATGAAATCTGGATCGCTATTATTATTGCATTCTCTTATACATTATGTTTTTGTTCAAAACTGCTAAGTCTTAGGAAATTTCTATGTATTATATTTTTAAATAATGACAATGCTTTTCACAAAATAAAATATCAGGAAAAATAAATAGAGTCATAAGAGAAGAAGATGGTTGTTTGTGGTAAGCACATGAAGATGTTAGTGGATTCATGTCGATTATAAAATTGAAACGATAGTGTGGATTCTAGGAGGAATAAATTGGAGCCTAAATGAATAGATAGGCTAGATAGATGATTTAAATAATTTTGGAGAATTAGAGTGTAAAGGTAATTCTGGATTACGACATTGATAACTAATATAAATTCTTGGGAGATGTTGGCGATAATGGGATTAATAGGATTTGATCAAATACTAGATGGATCAATTGAATTTTTGGAAATTTGGAGATATGATAATTGGAGTATAGCTTGATCAATGGTATTCTTGGTGGAGGTATACTAGTGAATTAGTTAGAGATAGATAATGGAAAATAAGGTTGATTATTGGAAGATCAAATTATGGTTTTGGAGTAGTAACAAAAAGGATTGAATTGTTAGACAATTCTGATACGAATGATTTCGGTGGATTAAAAAGTAATTATGTTAGAAAGTCATTAGAATTCAGAAGTGAAGAGTTGATGAATAGCAATTATAAGATTGAAGTATTAGGAATTCAGAACACAAAAGATATTGGTGGATTCAAAATAAATGATGACATTCGATGTTTGGAGTCTTAGACAACAATCAATATAGAAGGTGTATGTTCGGTGGATTAAATAAATGATGACATTATTTGTTTGGATTTTTCAAAGAATCAATATAGAAAGTGTATGTTCGGTGGATTAAACAAATGATGACATTCGTTGTTTGGAGTTTTAGACGAGAATCAATATAGAAAGTGTATGTTCTATGGATTAAATAAATGATGACATTAGTGCATTTGGAGTTTTAGACAACAATCAATATAGAGAGTGTATGATCGATGGATTAAATAAATGATGGCACTCGCTGTTTGGAGTCTTAGGCAACAATGAGTGTATGATCGGTGGATTACATAAATGATGACACTCGCTGTTCGGAGTTTTAGGCAGCAATAATAACACCATGATTAAATAATAAAAATAAGGCTAAAAGCGACTTCTTGAAAATAAAACAACCCGAGCCTTTCCTTTGATTAGCCATGCATATTATTTATTTGTATTATGTGTATTGGCTCATGAGCAAGGTAGTTTTGCTCACACTCGCACTTACAACAAATCCGAATCGAGCCGCCGGTTACGCTCAAAGAATACTCTTGGTCATGATGGCGAGGAAGATGAAGATGTCAATGGCTAGGTCGCGAATCCCCAATTGGTCGCTGTGGGCACGTCCCGAGGGTCCCATGTGTGCTTCGTTTCACTGCGCATTTTATTGATTTTAGCCTAATCGGCCCATGTGTAAGTCTACTATTCTATTTACGCTTCCGCATGATATGTATTTTGATGCCCAGTTCTGTATCTATGAGCACTATCTATTGATCCAGGGAATAGTGCAGTGGAATCACAGAGGATTCCGGATTGTAAAATCTGGGTCCGATTGGGATAGTATCAAAGCATATCGACTACAGGTCATGACCTAGTTAGCCTGGCCGTTAGTCTCATGACTAGAATTATTTTCTCAAAATTCTATTTCCAAAAATATAAGTCATATTGCTCATTCTTATCTTTCTTAGACAATTTCCCCTCATCTATATGCTGCCTTAGCCATTTTACTCGAGCTCTCTTACCCGAATTCAAAACAATAACACGAGTGAGTGCTAATATCAATCAAATTACCCCCAAATACTTCCCTCTTCTTTCCATTGATTAAAAAGGAAAATTTTGATCCTCCTCTCGTACACTTACTCCAAAACTTTAAGGTTAGGAACGTTGAAGATGGTCATGAAGATAAAGTGGTTTCGTTTTAAACGAACTATGCAGATGAACCATGTGCCCTCTTATGTGTGCCCCCCGAATAGACATTGTATTATCGCAAGATTTCACGTTGGCCCTATGCACTGCCTTCTTGCCCTCGGGCGTGCTATTTCGCAGTCACAAAAAAAGCTTGCTTTTAAAAATTGGTGTGGTTCTGTATCACCCCAGTTTTCGAGATATATTCTTTTAAAGTTAAAATGGGTTTAGAATGCCTTATGTCGGGACCCGAATTTCCAAATCCGGACCCTCTGTGTATTACAGCACTAGTCTGAGATCATAGCTAGTGCACACAGTTAAACAGTGATGATTACATAACCAACAACGCTTTATTACAATAATAGAGAGTACAGGCCGAAAGGCCTTCTTATAACAAATGAGGTTTCAAGACCTCGTACTCACACAAAAGATAAAGCACAACGGAAGCAAAAGTAAATCCAGCGGAGACCCAACAATTCGCCACATGCAATTGACTGGGGAAGCGCAACCTAGTACTCCGGAAAGCCTTCGTCGAATCCATACGCTCCGTAGTCGGATGTTCCATCTTGAGCTTCATACTCTTCTGAGTTTTATTTTAAGTGTAGTATGTGAGTACATATAGTACACCGCAAGTCTTGGGAAAAATGCGATAGATGCAAGGTTTAACAAAGGAGGGTTTTATGGTTCTTTTGCACAAAGCAATGTTTTATTTCAAATACCATTAGTTATTTTTGGAAGACATCAACTTAAATAAGGTGATTGTTTAAACAAAATTTATCAAGTTAAATAGTGAAGGTTACGACCACCAACACTAGATCACTGGTTCTAACTGCCAATGTTCAAATCAACAGGTTATATCCACCCACTCTGGCTACATCCGCCAGGACAACTCCGGGAGTTCCAACCACTCCCGGTTCCCAAATCTTTATTTTAAAACCAAAAACAAATGATCTACCATGTGAATGCATTCCTTGCCCGCCCTTGACCGTGGACACGGCTATTCGAATAATTTTACACTCTGCAGAGGTTGTACAACTTTGCCCACAAGAGATAAGTCATCTTAATAGCCAACATGCTTCCTTAGGCATGAGACCCAGATAAAATATCACAAAGCTTTTACCTTACTCTAGTCTAGCCAGACACCACCCGCTGAGGTTTCACCGCTGAAGGGTTAAACCACCCAGTCAGAAGCCCCCTCTTGCGCCATATGAGTACAGTAAACCATGTCCCTCACTGTGGATAACCAGTACACCCTGGCACCCACTTTCCACTGGTGGTACCTACACTAAACAATCGTAAGTTAGTCAGCTAGGTCGTACCCATATAGACTTGTGGTTGTACGGTAGTGCTCAGTCTGAACAAACACAAGCGTCGGTCCTTAATTGACTAGGGCGGAACATACACTTTACAAGTTCTCGTGCTAACCGCACCAAACCAATCTTACCATCCGCCCTAGTCTAAACCAACTCTCACATTTTATTTTATTTTAAAGAACAGTGGCAACACCAATCGCCACTAACTCTCCGAACAAAAGTCTAAATCAATGAAATATAATTTTCCATTCCAAGGTTACAAAAGTTATATAGCATGAATAAGCATTTTTCTACCGGTACAACATTCACCAAAGTTTTATAATAATCTCATTATTGAGACAAAGGAAATCATAGGGTGTCAAAGGTACATGGTTGTCAATGTCAAATGAGGGCATAACAATTATCGGTTTAACTATTATCCATACAACAGAAATTATCATTTTATGTAACATAGCAATGCAATTAAATTTAAAATAATTAAAAACATTTCACAAACATAGGTTCAAAATGTTCAAAGGAGACTTGCCTTCGTGTGCGATGTCTTGATTCTCTTGTTGCGGGTCGATAAAATCTTCGGCGACGTCAGATTCTACGCGCGAAAAACAAAGCAACGAGGCAAAATAAATACCCATAAATTCAAATAAAATTCAAAAATTGAAAAAGATTGTATACTTGGGTAGTTCATGATTTTAGAAAAATTTAGAAATTTGAACGGGTCAATTCGGAGTTAAAACGAGGAAGTTATGGCTTCGGGAAGTTTTAATTGAAAGAAAAAGAAAAGAAAGATTTCCCGATTTATTTTTGTATTGAAAATTCCTAATTATGACGTCAGCACTAATTTTAAATTCGGCCGAGATATTTTCCTAAAGGAAAAAGGGATTTATGACGTCATCTTGACGCCAAGAAAATTTGAATTTTAAATTTTCGGACACGTGGGCTAGGTCCACCGTGGGCCGAGAATCCTGAGCGAACCACCGAGCCGAGGTGGCGCCGCCGACGTGGCGCCACGCGGCACTGCACGAGGTGGCCGGCGGCGGCGGCACAAGACGGCCGGCGAGCTCGGGTGCTTCGCCGTGGCCCGGAGGCGGCGGATGGAGAGGGGCGGCGGGCAGGAGGAGACCCGGCCTTACATGGCGAGTGGGCGGCGGCGGAGAGAGGCGCGCACGGCGGCGCACCAGTCAGGGCG
Organism: Bonia amplexicaulis; assembly: GCA_036346245.1. Classification (NCBI taxonomy): domain Eukaryota; kingdom Viridiplantae; phylum Streptophyta; class Magnoliopsida; order Poales; family Poaceae; genus Bonia; species Bonia amplexicaulis. The sequence continues at coordinate 21,764 of JAYGGG010000618.1, read as the reverse complement.
AGAGAGAGCAAGGGCGGTAGAGTTGGGAAAAGAAAGATGAGAGGGTGCGGTCTTGAAAGGGCCTCGGGGAAGGCTTTATAGCCGAGGAGAGGAGGAGAAGGCCGTGGGAGGAGAGGCGGCGAAATTGCGGCCGCAATTAGGGGGTTAAATGGGGAGGAAACGGTCGGCAATTAGAGGGGAGTGATTGGGGGGTGTCAATGCGCCATCAAACGGGAACAACGCGAAGAAAACTACGGATCAAAGCTTTAATTTCGGCTCTAATGGAGAGAGAGAATGAGGGAGGAAGAAGAAGGGGAGAAGAAACATATGACATGTGGGGCCCACCGTCGGTGAGAGAAAGAGAGGTGAAGGGGTATGGTGCTGTAGGATGGACGACACGTGGCAAGTGAATTGATCTCGTAGTTGAATTGAGATGAAGGGTAAGTGACTTTGGGTGGCTAGGATTAGATCATGTGATGGATGGATTGAATTGAGGCGACACGTGGCGGCCTGAGATTAATCCAGATTAAATTTTCAGAAAATACTAGAAACCTTATAATTACTTGGAAAAATAATAAATAATATTTAAAAATTCTAGAAAATTCATAGAATATTCCTAGAGACATTTTAGACTTAATAAAAATATTTTTAATTTCAGATTTGCTTTTAATAATTTTATAAAATTCCTTTTTCCTTTGAAAATTGATTTTTAATTCCAGAAAAATCTCAAAAATTAATTAAAATTTTGGGAAGGTTAGGAAAAATAAAATGAACTCTTTTTGGCTTAATAAAATATTTTAAATACATTTTCTTGCTTTAGATTTTTAAATAAAATCCAAAAAATCCTAGAAAAATCCAAATAAAAGCCAATTGCTTTAAAATAATTCATTTGAATTTAAATTTTTCAAAACTCAAAATTTTGGGATGTTACACCTTATCTCCGCGATTTAATCTCACCTCCTGCTATTCTCTCTCACCTTTTGCTAAAATTCCTATCGGATCCATAGGAGGGAAATAACGGATAACCCAAATCCAGGGCAACCAAGAAGAAGTGAATTCTCTGCAACCTTCCAGTACTTAAGGAAAACAACACCATTGTGAAGAAGACCTTCCGTCAGGAGAGTGTCCACTGAGCAAGATCACCTGTTTCTGCGAAGGACAAGACTCTTAAAGAGAGAAAAATATCGAAAAACTACGACGATGTTAAAGAGCAAGCATCTAGAAGTCTACAACCTAGCTGGAAGAAAAAGATCTCTCTCTCCTCCCTTTTGCTTTCCCTAAGTGTGAACCCCTTTCCTATGCAAAATATCTTCCTTCCACCTGTTCAGTTCTAGTGTTGTTGATTTTCTAGTTGATTCATGCATGCATCACGGCTGGTTTGTGTTTATAGTCAAGCCCTGTACACATGCATGCATGGTTGTGTTAGACGTGTTTGCATGCATGGTTAAGTCCGAGTCCATGTATACGTATGCATATCGTGCATACTGACCATGGCATCTGAGCTCATATAGGGTTCTAGTCGGTTTGGAGTTAGTTTAGGTTCGTGCATGTGTGCCATATAAAGGGTGGTGATGGCCACGTAATGGAGGGACATTTTTGCATTGAGTCATATATAGAAAATACGCCATGTTCGGTGGCCACATCTTGCATACGCACCTGTGAAATCCATCTAGGGTCTCATCCTTCGCGTGTGAATTCCTGCTGTGGTGTTGGAGTTTATTTGACGGATTGTGTGATCCACGCATTCTTGTTCGTGTGCCGCCGTGCGCACGGGTGGACGTCGTCTACGTGCTGCTATTCTTCCGAGTTGTTCTCGTGTTATTTGATCAATCTAAGAGTTAATGTTTGTTCTTTGCTAGTCTTTGTTTGGTTTCTATTGGTCTAGGCGAATGTTGTTCCATGCATAGGAGATTAAGGTCATTGTTTTCTTCTTTGTTGAAGGCGTCTTTTGCTACATTCAATCACTCTTCTGCTACCATCGAGACCAATCAATTGCTATTGGATCATGAGGTACTAGGTTTCTTTGTTTGGAGGATAGGAATAGAAGTGCCGTCACGTTATCTTCCACCTGCTGGCGATTGATCGGTGGAGTCTTTATAGATTTCTTGGAGGCAGTGAAAGTGCTACTCTAAGTGTTGGCCACATGATAAACTACTAGCGACTACACTTGTATTGGTGTGCATACACACATACAAGCATCTCGTAGTATTGCTATTAGAGGCCTGCATGTGACAACAAGATTGAAGCGATATTATTAGAGGGAGAAGTGGTTGATCCGGAAGGTACCGTGAAAATTGGGACAAATTCACATATAAATTAGGGTCCTATAATTTGTGCTATCTGACGTTCTCAATATCGAAGTCTATACCATCGCACGCGGCGACACGTGCGGGTGGAACAACAAACTACCATCGAGGAAGTTATCCCACCGGAGATGGTGGCGCTCTGGCATTGTCGGTGGAGTAGCGTAGTAGGCTGCCGCATGCCGCCGCCGCCTAGGGAGAGGATTAGGCGTGTGCGATGTGATGTACATTTTGGTGCTATATAATATTTTGGACTAGATCATGGAAGTGTTATGTGCATTGTGATGCCTGAAACAGACCATATTATCTGTGTCACATTCATTGAGGATCAGATTAACTAATGGAGCAGAGTAATTAAGTAGCATTCACAACAATGCAATATAAAAAAGATACAACATCATAAGATCATAACAAAGGCTCTATCATGTTTACTTCCGCTTCTGATGGGAGAAAGCAAAAGTCGATTTAAAAACCTAGCTTTCTAAAATAACTTCTACACTCTTTTCACCCCACCATTCGCATCTTCCATCAAAATCACTTTTTTTGAGCCACTACTATTTAGTTTTAGCCAAATGATGGCAACCATAATCAAAAACCATTGATCACAGCCAAAATGAAAACCCCCAAAGAAATGACTGATGTTTGCTCCGTCCGCCTAATGGAATGCTCACATCTAGAACTACTGTATAGATCAGCTGTTAAAGACTAAAAGCAAAGCAAACTGTTACAAAGGATACTGCCAGTCAAAACTAGCACTTTCTAGAGCAACGTTCTAGCTTAAGCTCCATTTCAACATCGCGATATCGAAAAGCACAAATGTTCGCATAAATACAAAGCTGTCCTAAGCAGCAATCAACTTCGCTGTCAAGAGCATCATCACTGTTCTGCTTTCATTCACTCAGATTATTTGCACCTGGAAAAAAAGAAAAAAGTTTTGCATGGACATAAAAAGTTTTAGTTAAATCTAACAAGCAAACTAACTTTCTGTACAAAGCGGGAACAGACATAACATTTTTCCAATGGCACTACTGATTACCATTTATATGTTTCACCCAACAAAACAGATAAGCAATACTAACCATGTCATCTTCAGCATCAGAATCTTCAAGACCAGCTGCAGCAAGAAGGTGATCTGGGGCTTTCTGAATTGTCACCATCGTAATCCCTTGTCACGTTTGCATAATCATCTTCTGCTTCTGGCTCATCTCTGTATTCATCTTCTTCCTCTTCCCCATATTGCGTCTTTACCTTCTGATTCTCTTGCTACCCTTCCTCCTCTTTTCACTTCCCCCCTCTTCATCTTCATGCTTGGACCTATCTTTCCTCTTGCCACAGGTGTTGCTGGATGTTTTCCATTGTTCCTAATGGAAAACAGTACAATATCAGAACACGCTTTAAGCTGCTGTGCACAGACCAAATGTATTTGCAGCATTCCAGCCTTTGAGAAAACAATCCTGAGGAAGTGCTTGAATTAAGTTGCAAGGTCATAGGCAAAATTTACTACCGAAAGGCACAATGCCAAGTTGCCAACTGGACGGTCAATTATAGAGAGATATCACTTGCGTGCTACCCCAAAGTTTGTGATTCAGAAAGATGTTACCTACTAAGTGATAGGCAGAGTTCCACAAAATGCTTTGGGGCTGGAAACCGGAAACCGATCGGTTTCCGGCCCAAATCCAGCCCTTTTTTTCGTGTGTGATTTCAATTTTTTTCCCTACTTTTGATGATTGGAAAGGACCCAGTTCGAACCCTGATGAAAGGTGAGCTCCAGTGATCCAGTCCAGATGTCAGACATTAAGTGGCATTTTTCTAGGCCACAAACTTTTGTCTTCTGTAGAGTAGAAGCTGAGAATTTCTGCATTGAAACACCTACATTGAACCGCAACAAATAATTTGATGGAGCCAACTGTATAGCTCTCAGCAAAGTTTTCCTGCAGTCTTGCCATTGCTCAGCTTCATAATGTGTTCGGGCAAGATATAGAAGGATAGTTGCATCTGTGTTGTAGAAGAACTTCCGCAGGCAATTTTGGTACTACAAGAAAGAAATAGCAACTTCACCTCAGTTCCTTTAACTCTCTCTGTCAGTCCGTCTCTCTCTCTCTCTCTGTGTGTGTGTGTGTGTGTGACAGAGAGAGAGAGGAAAGGAGGGAGGGAGAGAAAGTGCGTACCATTTTCACTGCTTGTTGAAAAAAGCCCTGAGCAAAATATATATGAGCCAAATTGATCCAGACATCAGGCATCTGAACAAAAATGCTTCCTGATGCAGCTTCTTGTACCTATTTCATTTCAAACTGCTGATGTAATTTCTAACCGTTCACAGTTTTCATATAGAGCAATGAATATTTTTCCCTTCCTGACATGTGTAAATAACTCCTTGGCCATATCCCACTGGGCTTTCTCAGCTTGTAAGATTCCAATACCATTTGCAGCAAACATATTACCACGGTGCTGCTTTAGTACCTGCATCACAGATTCAGATCCCAACTGTAAGCAGAACCAGCACTTGAGTGACCTCACTATCCTCACAGCAAGCACTACAGAAAAGAATTTGCTTCTTCTACCATGCAAGGTTGCCGTGTGGTTCTAAGCATTCATTGCTCATGTGTAAAATAAATCCAACCAAAGTGCATCGTTTTCAATTTACTGGCACTTTTACACTTCTCCAAAGAAAGAGATTGTATCATCACATCTTGCTAGATGTCCTACTCAAGTATTATTGTGGCACAAAACTCCAAATTATACCTTTCAATTTCCTAAGCGTTAAACTTCTCGGTCAATAGCATGCCATGATCTTTCACTAGAGTTCAGAAAGTGATTTGAAGTGATCTTAAATAGGTGTTATATCTTTTAAAAAAACACACACAATGGAGTCAATTGACTTCACAAGAAAGTAAGGATTAAAAATGAACATGAAAAGTTCAGACAAAAGTTAAAACTAAACATCCACAAAACTTTCCAAAGCTATTCTAAATTTGTTCCTTTGACCAGTTAAAATAAAGTCTCATCTACATAAGCTCAATTTGGATGAAGCCAATCATTCTCAACAAGCAAACTTCCAGAAAGCATCAAAATGTAAGCATAATTTTCACTGTTTGATATATGAATCCCAGATTAGACATATAGAACAAAGTATGTGTGATTGAAGTTGCAAATAAAGAAACGCAAGATTTGATTCTTGTGTGGATGATCACACAAGTACACAACAATGTACCAACAAGCGCAACACTGCTTTGTAACTCTTTGCTAGCCAGAAATGCCACTAGACAAACTAAGAATAAGTTTAATAGCATTACAAGCTATTGACTGTGAGCTCAAGAATGGTCAATAGTATCTTAAACACTAATCACAATAAATGAATTTAAGAAAAAGAAATAAAATAGAGATGATGTTCCTGATAGTTACAACAAAGAATAGTCATTTTACTAATTGAGATTCATAGCAAATGGGTGGATATTAACAACACGTATAAAACGTGTCTATGCACACATCAGCAAAAAAAGACACCTTATGCTGAAGAAAAGTTGGTGGCATATATTTTCATAGAAATTCAATATAATAAAGGTCCAAAATCGACCTTCAAATGCAAGATGAATCTGAGTGGGCAAGTGTACTGGGAATAGTTTAGCCTTTGAAAAAAGTAATTATGTTCCTTTTTTATTGGTATTGAATAATATATTCTAGAATAAAGTGTAAAACAATGTACATTTGAATACAATTCCTTGGCTTTCTCGATGAGTAGCCTCAAATTTTGGGGCCTTTTCTCAGGCCGATTGGCAGCAAAATAATTCCAGTTCCCTATAACAACACAGAGAAAACTTCCGTAAAGCGGAGAAAAGATAAAATCGATTAGTTGCACAAAATGAGGTAACATCTCTAGCTGATGTAAAAGCTCTTAGAAAACATATAAAGTTACAAGGAAATTGGGTTATATATGCATGCCCTAACTCAGTGGTAAATGCGGATGTGGTTATACACGGAAAAATATCCGGTGCATCCCTCCCTTATGGTACATCCTTTGTGCACCCTGCATCTAAAAGTTTTCAAACATTCTTAAAAAAATTGTAGATGTAGGGGATGGTACATTCTATAGAGATGTAAAATTTCAAGATGAAACTCAATTGCGTTTGGAAGATATGTAATTGACAAGCAGCTGACATGAATAAATTTGAACACTATTCATGCAAAATTTCTCTTTTCATATCTTCCAAATGTGATCAAGTTTTATCTTGAAATTTTGCATGGCTATAGAATATACCGCCCTATATCTACAAATATTTTAGGAATTTTTCAAAACTTTAGACATAGGATCTGCGAATGATGTCTTGTAAGGAGGATGCACCTGATATTCTCGATGATACACTCTTGGTTTAAAACACTTAAAATTAAACACATTGCCTCCTGCCAGCAAGGGGTGGCCAATTCAGAAAAGAAAATACCAACCATTTATATCCAATGCTTCCAGCGTACTAGCTCTATTCGGGGCGATGGCGAAAGTACCGATGAGCTGGTACAATAATAGAGCAAGCAACATTCCGTTCAATTCAATTGAAATTCCAACCGACATTGTAACTTCCACCAAAATATAATTCAAGTCATCACTCCGGCCCGTGCCACCTCATCCTCTACCTCTACTACAGCTCGGTCCAGCGCCACGTCTCTCTCCCAAACCTGCGTCGGTCTCCCTCTATCTCCGCTTGGCACCTTTCTCTCATGAAGGGCGCTCAAGGAGATGAGATGGCGTGATCAGTAGTTCTTCCTCCCGACTCTTCTTTGCTCGGGCGTGATTCGGTGCCTGCTCCTACCGTGTCGCGCTCCGGGCAAGGCGTGGAGAGTCGCCAGCGATTGATGTTCCTCGGGGCGTCGACCGCCTTGCAGCCTCTGAGCTCCGGCGCCGCCCTTGGTGCGGGGACGGCGTCGTCAAACAAAAGCCGGTGGTGCGTTACGTGATCGTGCGTGCTCCTCCTAGCGCGATCCGGATGCAAATGGGTGGCATCACGATGATTAGTCGCCGCAACCTTCGCCGTCGGCTCAGACCTTCGCACCGTCAGGAGGTCGTTTCGGAGGATCTCAAGGAAGATGTTTCAACGCTTCTCCACCAACCATTGTGCGACACGGTGTCATCATCAAGCGTGTTGCTTTCGTTGCGCGATCCGGGCATCGGGCGATAGCTGCCGTCGATCCCGACCGCCGGACGAGTTCCGTTGGAGGCGGCTTGGGTGGCGCCTCAACTCGGCCAGGTGAAGTCTCTGTGGCGTTCTCCGTTGCGAGGGATGCCCACGACCCCAAAGGTTGAGGTCGCGCCTCTTGAGGCGAGGCATCACGTGTGTTGGGCCGCCAGGCGCCGTCGGCCGCAGTCGCGGGTCGCTCTTCAAGAATGGTCGTTGGGGCCTCTTCGGCGGTTTCGGCTTTGGAGGAAGATGGCGCCGGGTAGGAACGACAAGCAGAGCTGCAGTCGGTTGTTGAACCTTGAGCTCCAATCCGTGTCTTTGGGTGGATGTGTCATTGAACGCCGCAGATTTAACTCGTGAAGAGGACAACTGCGTCGTCTTGTGTTCATCACAATCATTGCGCAGCGCCGTCCGTGGAATTGCTTGAGCTACGCCATTCTTGATCATTTTGGAATCGACGCTGGTGACCTCTCTCTTCGTCGAGCGAAGCCTGAAGACTTCTTATTCTTTGTTCTTGGGATGAAGAAGCAGTAGCAACTCGCTCGCATGGTGGTCGGTAGGTGTGGACGTCAAGGTTTAAACGTCTCGTCAAGCCTTGGGCGCGCTTGCTCATTCATTGGTTGTTGTCTTCCTTTTTGGGTAGAGTTAAGCTTAATTGGATTACCGTAGCATGCTTGGAGCTTAGCCACGAGAGAGATTGTTGAGCCTGATCGTCGGATCGATGCTTTGCATCCGTCCACCACGTCGCGCTCCGATCTCTTTGAGTTCAAGCTTAGCGCGTGGATGCGTGGTCCAGAACATGTGCCGCCGCGTCTGAGACTTTGGATAGAGGAGCCGCCGGAGGTCGTTACGGCCGGTGATGAGCCTATGATGCCTTTGATGCGTTTTCTCGAGTATGAGGTGGAAGTGCACGTCACGAGATGGGTGAGCCTTGGATCATCGTCCCCTAGCTCTTCGCCTTCGGAGTCGGGCGGGGAGGATGCTGATGCTCCTCGGCGTCGGCGGCAGCGGCGACGACGCCGTTCCAACAATGTGCCTCGCCGTGATGCAGTTGCGACGAGAACCCAGCCTCGAAATCCGGTGGTGCATGCTGCTGTTGGCGCCTCGACTCCCGTGGATGCCATCCCCTAGTGCCTCCTTAAAACATTGTTCAGCCATCTGAAACCATAAACAATTAAGAGTACTATCAGGTATAAATGATAGTGTGATACGTACAATAATGTAAACAAACCTCAAGCTCCCCCTTCTCAAAATGAAGAAGTCCAATTCCATTGAGCAATTCAACGGTATTTCTCTCGCCTTCTTTAGGAGATTTCGAACTGCAGTATGAACGATAGGTAAGGTTTCATATTTAAGAATGAAGCAAAACAAGTGTGCATTGGATCCAAAAAAAGTAGTGGACACGTTACATTCGGAGGTGACATGAAAAAGCAACGATATAATGCGTGAATAATCGACCATGACAATAAGCATAGCGAAAAGTCTACCTTACATGGGTACAATCACCGACCAAGGCAACTACATGCATGGTTAGCATCTTGCAGATAAAATCATAAAATTCAAAGTTTGCGAGACATGCACACGAACTCCATGTGCCAATCATGCCAAAATAGAGGCTAGAGAGTAGGTGATGCATTACAATACACTACTTCTAGGAGAGTAAAGCTATGAATTTACACCACAAAGAAAAATAAAATGATCATAAATCGAGCCAAAGATTACAAGAATCTATGCGATGAGTAATGACAAATAGAATTAAATGAATCCATACTATTAGCATATGTTTATATAATGATCATACATTTGTATTGGCCATGATTCTTCAAAATAAAATTTATATGAGTAATTCTACTTCCAAAACCTATACAAGAATTTGTTGATACAAGGGAAAACATCATTACTTCTACGGAGAATCGACCTTTGGTCAGCAGAATAAGCAGTGATTGAATAGTCTTCTTGTCTTTAAGTACTCGGTGGCAGCGACCAGTCGATTCTACCAACAGTTCACCAAGTTCCATAAATGCTGCGTAATGGTTTGATCAACAAGATTATATGCAAAACATGAAACAAACAGGTTACAAAACATGAGATGTTCCTAATTATCAATAAACTTCCCTAGGTTCACAGTTCACACATGCATCCTAGATTAGCATCCCATTTTTAATCATCAACACCCCAATATTTGAAGGTGGATACGGGTTTAGTCATTGCGGTGTTCCTCGACAAGAACAGGGACCTAATACCTAGATGTACAATGCATGTGATAAAATTATTAAAAAGCAAATTATTGGTTTCAAAAATGTTCGAGAGAGAGAGTGAGAAAGAGAGAGTGACTACGATGATCTTTTGGATCAATCCGGTAACTTTCTTGAAGGTTTCTATAGCTTTGTCATTCTCACCTAACTTTGCATATATGTGTAATAGCCTTGAAGAAGCAACATAGATTAGTTGATACAGCCAACGACATTTCAAATAGATGAATGGAAAAGCAATCATTTGATTAGAAATCACATCTCACCTTTAAACTTCGCAATTTTCGGTGTGAACCTCAATACTTTCTCAAAGCTAGCTAACGAACTTTTGAAGTCTAGAAATTTTAATTGTATTTGCCCAAGTCTGGTTCGGATCATGAATGTGTCATAACTCATAAACAATATGAAATATGCGACAAAGTATTCCCAAATAATTGAAAAGGCTAAATCTATGGAACACCGCTAGCACATGTTTGACAAAATTCACCGGGTAAAGGCAAAAGACAAGCATATTAAGTGATTGAATAAATGGTATAATTATATTTACAATTGTCAAACCAAAAGCAATCCATCAAGGGCAAAATAGAACATAAATGCATTGAAAGTATGGAAAGCACCCAAAGCATTAAGGATAGCTATCCGCTCATACTTCACATCGACATAATACTCATCTATTTCGCAAGGAAGAGGAGATGATTCAAAATGTATGTATTAAGATAATAACTTCCAAGAAACGGTGAGAAACTAAACTTTGTTCACCATACGAAACCATAAACAATTAAGAGTCTTGTCGGTATAAATGACGAGTGTGATATGTACAATAATGTAAACAAACCTCAAGCTCTCCCTTCTCAAAATGAAGAAGTCCAATTCCATTGAGCAATTCAACGGGTATTTCCTCTCCCGCCTTCTTTAGGAGATTTCGAGCCTGCGAAGTATGAACTGATAGGTAAGGTTTCATATTTAAGAATGAAGCAAAACAAGTGTGCGTTGGATCCAAAAAAAGTAGTGGACACGATTCATTCGGAGGTGACATGAAAAAGCAACGAGATATAATGCGTGAATAATCGACCATGACAATAAGCATAGCGGAAAGTCTACCTTACATGGGTACAATCACCGACCAAGGCAACTACATGCATGGTTAGCATCTTGCAGATAAAATCATAAAATTCAAAGTTTGCGAGACATGCACACAGAACTCCATGTGCCAATCATGCCAAAATAGAGGCTAGAGAGTAGGTGATGCATTACAATACACTACTTCTAGGAGAGTAAAGCTATGAATTTACACCACAGCCGAAAAATAAATTGATCATAAATCGAGCCAAAGATTACAAGAATCTATGCGATGAGTAATGACAAATAGAATTAAATGAATCCATACTATTAGCATATGTTTATATAATGATCATACATTTGTATTGGCCAACAGATCTTCAAAAATAAAATTTATATGAGTAATTCTACTTCCAAAACCAATACAAGAATTTGTTGATACAAGGGGGGGAAACATCATTACTTCTACAAGAGAATCGACATTGGTCAATGAATAAACAGTGATTGAATAGTCTTCTTGTCTTTAAGTACTCAAGTAGCAATGACCAGTCGATTCTACCAACAGTTCACCAAGTTCCATAAATGCCTGCGTAATGGTTTGATCAACAAGATTATATGCAAAACATGAAACAAACAGTTACAAAACATGAGATGTTCCTAATTATCAATAAACTTCCCTAGGTTCACAGTTCACACATGCATCCTAGATTAGCATCCCATTTTTAATCATCAACACCCCAATATTTGAAGGTGGATACGGGTTTAGTCATTGCGGTGTTCGTCTGACAAGAACAGGACCTAATACCTAGATGTACAATGCATGTGATAAAATTATTAAAAAAGCAAATTATTGGTTTCAAAAAATGTTCCAGAGAGAGAGTGAGAGAGAGAGAGAGAGTGACTACCTGATGATCTTTTGGATCAATCCGGGTAACTTTCTTGAAGGTTTCTATAGCTTTGTCATTCTCACCTAACTTTGCATATATGTGCGCAATAGCCTTGAAGAAGCAACATAGATTAGTTGATACAGCCAACGACATTTCAAATAGATGAATGGAAAAGCAATCATTTGATTAGAAATCACATCTCACCTTTAAACTTTCGCAATTTTCAGGGTGAACCTCCAATACTTTCTCAAAGCTAGCTAACGAACTTTTGAAGTCTAGAAATTTTAATTGTATTTGCCCAAGTCTGGTTCGGATCATGAATGTGTCATAACTCATAAACAGCGATGAAATATGCAGCAAAGTATTCCCAAATAATTGAAAAGGCTAAATCTATGGAACCTGCTAGCACATGTTTGACAAAATTCACCAGGGTAAAAGGCAAAAGACAAGCATATTAAGTGATTGAATAAATGGTATAATTATATTTACAATTGTCAAACCAAAAGCAATCCATCAAGGGCAAAATAGAACATAAATGCATTGAAAGTATGGAAAGCACCCAAAGCATTAAGGATAGCTATCCGCTCATACTTCACATCAGCATAATACTCATCTATTTCTGCAAGGAAGAGGAGATGATTCAAAATGTATGTATTAAGATAATAACTTCCAAGAAACAGTGAGAAACTAAACTGGTAGGATGCAATGAAAGACGCTGAGGTTCTGACCATAAATTATAACTTATAAAAGCAGAGAATTAGAAAATAAAAAGGTAACCTGGGCCTGATCCTTCTTCTAGAATCTGCCGGAACTGTTCTATCTTTCCTTGCATGAAATATTCCTCTGTATCAAAATAAGATTAACAACTAGTCAAAAACACAAATGAACATTCCTCCAGATTTACAACGGCACAAAACTACAGTTCCAAAACTTCAATTTGAAACACAAGCCGCATAATTAAACAGCCACAAACATGCTTGAAACCATCATTAGTTGTAACCACTACTTCTCTCCTTAACCCTTTTTTTTATGATTATAGGGAAGATGCGCACGCACACACAACACCACGCGTGCACACCACACACGCGCGGGGGATGCGCCCACTTGGTACACACCTAGAATGACGGAGGCCAGGGATGAATCAGCAACCTGACAACATTCCTACTGAGGTGCACTCGCGTGTGCGTAAAGTTCTCTTGCCTCTTGTTGTTGTGATTGTTGTTTGACTGCAAATTTTACCTTCCTTTGCAAGGGCGAAGATGATGTGCAATATTTATGCTAGGACAATGAAACTCTGACCCAACTGCTCTTCCCTGATTCTCTTTTAACTTCCTTTTTCAATCTTTGCCCTAAATTATTCCTCTAAACAAAAGTCGTGATATTATTTGAGGTGCTGGTTGGGTCCTGATTTCTGGCAAATCACTAGCATCACCCCGCGCGTAGATAGTTCACCTTGAACAACCAGTCAACTAGCGCAAAGCAAAGCCAACCAAGAACAGTATTCAGCAGTTCAACAGAAAATATCAACTACATCGGCCGATTCGACAACATGCCCACCTTGAAACTGGAAGAGGTGGCATATGCAGGCACATGATTCGACGAGATCCTAGCCCCAGAAATTCCAACACAGATTGCTGGAAGAAGCAAGAACCGAGGGTAACCTCGACCACGCTGCACTTAGTTGCTCCTCCACACCGCCGACGACCTAGACCTCCACACAATTGCGAGATATCTTGGGGATTCCGTGGGATTGCGAGGATTAGAGAGAGGGGACGGGAGCATAAACGTACCGCGATGATGAGCCAGGGTGGAGCGGGCCTGCTCGGCCTTGAGGATGTCGAGGATGTCGGAGGCGTCTTGGGGGAGGTGGTCCAGCGCCACCCGCACCTCCTCCTCCGTCCCCTGCACCGGGATGTACACGCTCGCCATCTTCCTCCGTCGCTTCCCCCTCCTCCCTTCGCCGCCGCCGAAGGAAGAGAAATCCTACCGTGCGACAGGGGAAGGAGCGCGCCGGCAGGGGAGGAGGAGCACCGTGGCAAGGCCGCACGGCACGGGGGAAGATGGTGGAGTGCGTCGAATTGTCGAAGGACGGAGGAGCAGCGCAACTATGGATCGATCTGTGCGGCGCGGCCTTCTCATTTTAGGGCATGTTTGGAGGCTAGGGAGAACTAGTTCGAAACGGGATCGGATACGATCAAAATACGAATAGGAAACTATATTTTTAAAATAAATATGAATATGAAGACGAATTCAAATATTTTTAAATACAGATATAAATATTTTTGAATATGAATACAGATATTTTTAAATACGGATTTTCTCGGATACGAATATCAGATAAAACGAATTCCTAGCGATTTTACCAATTTTTCATCGGTTTTTGACCGGTTACCGATTTTAAACCACCTAAATTCAAATTTTGAATCACAAAATTCGTATGGATTTTTCATGGGTTCTAGAAATGGATCGAATCTGAATCGAATAGTCTCAAATACGAATCTGGATACGAACATTCTCGAATCTGAATGCGAATCGCATATTCTTAAATCTGATCTGAATATTCTCAAATACGAATACAAATATTTTTCGAATATGGAATTTTGCTTACCATATTCGCGTTTTCTCGGATACGAATATCAGATAAAACGAATTATCTGTTACCATTTTCCACCCCTAGGGAGAACCAAATAGCACGACTAGCATATATCATGATGAACTTAGCATGATGAGCTTACCATTTTTGGAATAAGTATAAATAAACAAGCCTATATATATATGTGTGTATACATAATAATATGCAACATACTAACATATATCATGATGAGCTTAGCAAAGGGGAAATAAAAGCATGAGAAATCATCAAGTGATCAAAGGAACAAAAATATGCAAAATATATGCATTTACATAAGTGAAAATGTGGGGGGAAAAGAAAGAAGAAAAAAAGAAAAGGCCAGGCCGAACCGGCCCAGCCCATCCCCCACCCCCTTCCTTGTGCCTCGACCGAAGCCGCGCCATCACCGCTCGTCTCATTTCATGTACCGCTGTCGCCAGGGACACCGTCTTCCATGCCACCGCAGTCACGACTGTCACATCACTCCTGCTGGCCAAGAAACCGCCACCGCCCCCGGTATTACCATCGTCCCGCCAAAGTTTTTCCCTCGCCCGTTCGTCGCCCGCCATGCGGCAAAACTCCTGCCACCAGGCCTTGCGGCAAAGGCGCAAGCGCTTTGCATTGCATTGTCACGCTCAAATCTTCCCAAAATCACGCCATAGCGCTGCCCGGTCGCCGCCACTTGACACCGCAAAGACCGCATGGCCGTCGCCTGTTGCCAGCTTCGCCCCGCCGCCTATAAAAGCCAGACGGCACTCCATTCACGAAACCATACCTCCTCTACCTCCCTTTAGAACAATCGAGCTCGTGCCTTGAAGTTCACCGTGAGCCCATTCTTCCCACTCGTGTCCAGCCCGCCATCGATTGAGCGGTAGCGAGCCGATTCCTCTTCCCGGGCGTCTTTGGAACAAAGCGAAGCCATACCGCCGTCGGCCGAACTTCCATGACCAAGCCGAGCCTGCATTGTTCTCCTTCTCGCTTCATGCTCACTTCGCCGCTAGAGACCGCCACTTCAGCGATCCCGAGCTCTTGACCCCAGGGTAGCCCCTTATCTCGCCAAAGACGCTCCCTAGATCAATCGACCTCTAACGCAGGTGTGCCACCGCCCACCATTCCCTATTCCGCCACGCCCGGGTCGTCATGGCCATCCTTGACCAAATTGGTAGGCGAGGCGTCGGCGGTGGTAAGCGGGCACGAGCAACCCATTTTGGGATGCCACGCCCGATCACGCTTCCTCCGCCGTGGCGAGCTCGTCGTCCTTCGGTAGGAGGAAGGGATGAACGATCTTGGGTGGTTAAAAGGTTTAATTATCGTCGGGACATCATTAAAGCAATCATTAATGCTAAACAGGTTAGTTAGTTCAAATCAGTCACTTACATGTGGGCCACACCACTTTAATGAGCATAGAACCCAGCCCACATCATCGGCACGAATAATGGAAATGAAAATAAAGGAAAATTAAAATTCGGTGTGGGCCCACACGTCAGTGTTATTATTTTTACGATTTAATTAAACCGAGAACTTTAAAGGACATAACTTATTCATTTTAACTCTAAATTAAATAAAACAAATTTCTAAATTCATTTAAATTCAAGATCTATCTAATGGAACCAAAACCATGATTTTTAGCTCATTTGAATTTTTGTGAAATTTCGTTTGTTTCTTTGATTTTATCCAGAATTTTCACGCGTCGGAAAAATAACGTATG
Source organism: Bonia amplexicaulis (assembly GCA_036346245.1). Lineage (NCBI taxonomy): Eukaryota > Viridiplantae > Streptophyta > Magnoliopsida > Poales > Poaceae > Bonia > Bonia amplexicaulis. The sequence continues at coordinate 5,797 of JAYGGG010000618.1, read as the reverse complement.
AGGTCCAGGATGTAGAAACCGAAGCCGAAGCAAACCTCAACTATCAGGACCAAGACCAACAAATGAGAAAGCTTGAGTGAGCTCAAGATCGCGATAAAAGCACCTGGCGAGTCAATACTTTGATCATGTTGAACCTACATTTTACGCAAATTACTTTTGTTTAAATTATCAAATTGCATCTTGTTATTTTATATACAAATATATGTTTAATTTAAGATTCTAGTTATATGCCTATTGTTTATCTTGATTAGTATTACACCTCCTTTGAAATATTTGAATATGTGAATCTTGTCGCCTAGCAAAATTATGATAGTAACATTTAGAAAATAAGTCCGTAATTATCGCCATGCTTAGTATTGCTTAGATATTCAGGGGCACTAAAGTGCCCAAGCATCACTTTTAATCATGAGAAAATCTGGTTGGGCAGTCATGGTGGTAATGACTGGTGTATTTCGGTATGATTATTTCATGCTTCCAAAAACCTCAAATTTCTTATCTATCTGGGCGGATGGTTCGGGGGTATGGTGTAGCGGTGCATGAGAGTGTGGTTAGTAGTAGAACCGCCCAGATAGCCCTAAGGACTGAATCTTGTCATGTGAGTGCATGAGAGTGTGGCTTAGTAGATTTGCTTGGGACCTTAAAATCATTATCATAAGTGGAGGAGGTGATGTGGTGCAAGTGGTGAGTGCGGATGGCTTGAATGGGACACCGTAGAGGGTGAAGTTTTCTGTGACGTGCAAGTAGTGTGGGTAGCCAGCTGCTAGATATTCAGAAGAAGAACATCCCGCATAACCTATGGGACCTGCAGCAAGCAGGCCAAGAAATCCGTCAGACCCCAGATTTTAACATCCGGAATCCTCCGTGATTAATTGCACTATTCCCTGGATCAGTAGATAGTGCTCATAGATACAGAAAATGAATATCAAATACATACCATGCGGAAGTTTAAATATAATAGTAAACTTACTCATGGGCGATTAGGCGAAGTCATTAAATGCGATGGTGGAAGAGCGAAGCACACATGGGGAACCCTCGGGACGTGCCCACAGCGACCAACTAGAGGTTCACGACCTAGCCCTTGAGATCTTCATCTTCTTTGTCATCATGACCAATGGTGTTCTTGGGCGTAGTGAACTGGATCCTTATTCGGATTTGTTATGAGGCGAGTGTGAGCACACTAACCACCGTGCTCATGAGCCATTACAGAATGCAAATAAATAGTATGCAAGGCTTATCAAAGGAAAGGCTCGGGTACATTTCATTTGCTTGAAAATTTGCTTTTGGTAGCATTATCATTATTGAACCCTAGTATTATAGTTGCAACCTAGGACTCCACGTCGATTGCCATAATTGACTTAATCCACCAAAGACATATTTTCTTTCTTGATTGATGTCTAAGAGTCCAAGCAATGAGGTCCACGATCATATATTCTCTATATACATATATCTATTTGAATCCATCAATACATTTGTATTTGGATCCTAATAATCCAATCTTGCAATCACTAATCACCAACTCTTCACTTCTAAATTCTAATGATTCTTTAACATGATTACTTTTTAAACCACCGAACTCATTTGTATCGAATACTCCATCAATTCTATCCTTTTGTTAATAATCCAAATCCATAATTTGCTCTTTCCATAATCAACCTTATTTGCCATTATCTATCTCCAACCATTTCATCAATATTTTTCCACCAAGAATATTATTAATCGAGTTTATACCTCAATTATCATATCTCCAAATTTCCACTAATTCAAGTCATCCATCTAGATCAAATCCTTTTAATCCCATTAGATTAAGTCTACGACTCGCTAGTATACATCCACCAATGTTATCATTGATCAAGATTATATTCAATAATTGTTATCATTCCTCCAATATTCCCAATAATTCAATTCATTCTTCTAGTATTTGATCAAATCCTATTAATCCCATTATTACCAACATCTCCTAAGAATTTATATCAGTGGCGTAATCCAACAATTACCTTTGCACTCTCTAATTCTCCAAGAAACATTTAAATCATCCACCTAGCCTATACCTTCATTTAGACTCCATCATTCTATTCCTCTTAGTATCCACATAAATAAATTTTCTTTTTCTAATTGACCTAACTCCACTAACACCTTCGTGCTTACCACCCATAGCCATCTCTGTTTCTTAGGACTATATTTATTCTTCGTGTCATTTAGTGGTGTAAGCGAAGAAACTTTATCATTATTTTGCTTTTGAAATATAATACATAGAAATCTCCTGAGACTTAGCAGTTTGAACAAAAACATAATATGTGTGAGAATGCAATAATAGTAGCGATTCAGATTCCATCCACCGTTACATGGCATCTGCACTATATGCTTAATTCTTGACGTTATATCAAGCAACTTATCGGTGGGCGACACCGGGACAACACAAATCGGGGCCTTTCACTGCCCGCCACTTTTTCCATTCCGCCCACAGGTTTTGAAATAGAACTATATCGGTTAAGTTCCATGTCGCCCATGACCGTGAGCACGGCTATTCGAATAGTTTTGACTCTGCAGTGTGTACACTTTCACCACAGCGATAATCCACCTATTGCCCTCCCGATTCCTTGGTCGGTGGTCAAATAGATTATCACATGATTTCGGGATATCTAGTTCCGCTAGTCATCTCACCCTATGGGTTGTTCCCACTGCGGTGGGTCCCATCGTTACGGGATGTTCACCACGGCTACTAGCATTATGCGGGCTCCTCCCCCAATGCTAGTGCGGTGGTGAACGTCACCCTCGGTGTCCCTTTAGGCCTCCTCGCCTTGCATATCCACGTCTATCCACTACGGGTGAGATGAGTCGGGAGTTTCGATCTGCTACTTAGCCAAGTTGTATTTCTGAGACATGTGGTTGCCTTGTTTTACGTGGGAGATCATGACAAGATTCGGTCCTTAGTATTACAGGCGGTTCTACCACACTCGAATTTGTGCTCCCACCGCACCACATACCGACCCCAAACCATCCGCCCGGATATTCAAGCAAATTGGGGTTTTGGGAGCATAAAATAATCATATCCAACACATATACCAGTCATTATCACCATGACTGCCCAAATCAGTTTCTCATGATTGAAAATGTTGATGATGCTTGGGACATTTCAGCGCCCCCGGGTATCTATGTAGTACTAAGCATGGCATATAATTACGGGCTTATTTTCGAAAGGATACTATTATAATTTTTGCTAGGCGACAAGGTTAGCATAATCAATATTCAAAGGGGTATAATATTAATCAAGGCAACAATAGGCATATACTAGAATCTTGAATTAAACATGTAGTTGCACATAAAATAATAGCATGCAATTTGATAATTTAAACAAAAATAATTTGCAGAAAATGTAGGTTCAACATGATCAAAGTATTGAGTCGCCTGGCGCGGTTTACATGATCTTGAGCTCACACAATGCTTCTTACGGAGCTTCGGTCTTTATCTTCACTTTGTTTGGTTCACGCTTGATCCATTGAATCTTCCGTCCCCAATTCTAATTACGTGCTAAATGGTGAACACGAATAAAGCAAATAACTCAAAAGATCCACAATCCAAATGAAATCAATTTAACTTTATTATGGGTTAATGGGTGATTTGAGGCGAGGTTGGTGGTATAATACACTAACTCGGTCTTTATATTAATAACTTTCTTTTATTATTTTTGCATTTATCAAGGAAGTTCCATGAGCTAGGTTAGACCTATGAATCAGTGTGCAAGTTTAGCGGAACATTATTTTGTCGAGCGCTAATATTCATGGCATATGCTAGATGCGATGTATACAATTTTAACTACCGAGTTAATTTTAGAATGCGAGTTGAAAGCACTTTATGGTGTGACATTTTATGTACACTTAGTTATTACTAACATAATTCATTACGAATTAGGATCCATTGGTTCGAGTTCTAACTTGCTACATCTAGTCATGCTCAACATTATTATTTACTATATCTGACATTATGATTTACTCACTGGCACTATTATCATTTGGTCTATACTTCGGTTATTATTAGCTTTAGATTTTAACTTAAAATTTGTTTATCTGGGCAAAGCTTGCTTTACAGGGTTACATTTCAATATTATTTAGCAAAATTTACCACTAAGGTTTATTTCATGGTGGCCTAACGAATGTTAGGGTATATATGTATGTATGTTATAATTATAGGTAATCTTTACTGGATGTGGATATTTAACTAAAATCACTATACTTCATTACCTAGTTTTAACCTTTTTAATTGATGTTGTTACGAGAATCGTGACATTCTTATTTCATTATTTAACAACATCGACACAAGTTAATACTATACGAGTCCTTGTTCTTATAACTTTATTTTACTACCCTTGTTGACTATATATACCGTTGAGATTTATTTACTAGCAGCACTTTAGTTACTATTAGGGGTATTCCTTCATTTAAAGCTTTACTTTATTACTAAACATGGCATCTTCCACCTTTATGAAATCTTTGGATAATTGCCAAAAGGCATCTTAGTTAATCATACATGATATTAATTAATCCATGATTAGACATTTATTAAGCTCATTTACATCCCTAAATTTTTGTACCTTTTATGGATTTATTGTTGGTTTTCACGACTTTCCTTACGCAATGGCGGCAAAATTTTCCTAAAATCTACCCTAATCTGGCCGAGGACTCGAACTCGGGTTGCTCAAATGAGCAGCATGCTGTGATTAGCCATTCCGCTCTGGGTGTTACACGACGTGAAGGGGACGACGCGAGATGAGTCGGCGGCGGCATCCGGCGAGAGGAAACGGGGTTGAGTGCGGTCGGCGGCGTCGCCCGTGAGTGGTGGCCGAAGGGGTGGGCGGCGGCAAAACGTGGTGCTTGCGAGGAGATGCCGACGGTAGCTCTGACGGGGACCGAGGAGCTTGCGGCCGCGGCGGCGTCTGCGGCGGTGGGCTCGGTGGCCTTCGGCCGTGGCTGCGGTAGAAGGAGCTCGGCGGCGCGAGTTGACTTGCTGGGTCCCTAGGAAGATGTGGGAGGAGGAATCGGCCGTGGCGGCTGACTGGCCGGCCGGTTGCCGGACTCGGAGGGATGAGGTCGTCGGTGGGGAAGGAGTGTTCGGGGCCCAATCAGGCGGGGTGGGAGGCGAGCAAGAGGTGGCGATGCACTCGGAAGGCTGCGGTGGCCTTTATAGGCGATCGGGCGGTGTCCTCGGGATGCCGCTTGAGCTATCACGTCGACAAGCGGCGGAAGCGTGGTGGTTGCGGGCGATGGGACGAGGCAAGCCTGCGCCTTGTGCGGTCGAGGAAAGGTGGGCACGCTGCGAGAAAGAAATGGGGAAAGAAGAAGGCGTGGCGGCGGCTCGTCCACGAGAAAAGAAGGAAGGAGGTAGAAGAGTAGGGGCGGGCGCGTTCGCGAGAAAGGAGGAGGAGAAAAGAGGATGGGGCCCAGTGAGGAGAGAAAAAGAGAGAGAAGAAGGCGCGCAGTGACCCATCGGGAAAGGGAAAAAGGAGGAAGAGAGAGAAGAGGTGGGTCCCACCGAGAAGGAAAGAAGAATGGAAGAAAAGGGAAAAGAAGGCTCATGCAAAATTTTGAATTTGGATTTCTAACTTAAATTTTAGTTGGCATTAGGAATTCTTGATTTTTGCGGTTTACATGACATTCCAAATTTTAAATTTTCACTTAAGTTTTGTGTTCAATTTTCGATTTTAATTATTTGCCCTTGGATTTTGATTTTGATATTACTTTGCTCTAATTAAATTCGGATATCCAATCTTGGGTTTGCATGCCACACAATTCAATAAGGTTTC